>PVJC01000341.1:51097-134064 GCA_004026665.1 Murina feae
GACAAGTGCTGGAGAGGATGCGGAGAAAAAGGAACACTCGTGCACTGCTGGTGGGAATGCAGACTGGTGCAGCCACTGTGGAGAACAGTATGGAGTTTCCTCAAAAAATTAAAAATGGATCTCCCTTTTGACCCTGTGATCCCACTTCTGGGAAAATATCCTAAGAAACCAGAAACACCAATCAGAAAGGACATATGCATCCCTACGATCATAGCAGCACAATTTACCATAGCTAAAATTTGGAAACAGCCTAAGTGCCCATCAGCAGATGAATGGATTAGAAAACTGTGGTACATCTACACAATGGAATACTATGCTGCTGTAAAAAAGAAGGAATTCTTACCATTTGCAGCAGCATGGATGGAACTAGAAAGCATTATGCTAAGTGAAATAAGCCAGTCAATGAAAGATAAATACCACATGTCCTCACTCATCTATGGATAATAATAACCATTATAAACTGGTGAACAAAAATAGATACAGAGGCAGAGCAGCATCAAACAGACTGTCAAATTACAGCAACAAGGACAGGGACATTGGGGGGGTGGTAACAGATCAGCCAAGGGACTTTGGTGCATGCATTTAAGCATAACCAATGGACACAAAACACTGGGGGGTAGGGGAGGCTGGGGGAAGGGCAGGGGAAAAAAGATATATTTGTACTAATCTTTGTAAAACTTTATGTAATAAAAAAAATTTTTTTAAATAATAGAAAAAAATAAAATAAAAGATACTTTCAAATTTACATTTTAGGATTATTCTAACAAGGATATGAACAGACCATTTGATCACATACCCACTACACACTAAAAAAGGAAACAAAATACTCCTTGTGCTATTTCTGCACATTGGATTATTCCATCCCACCCCATCAATATTTTCCTGTCCTGCCTCAGGACTTAGTATAGAAATCAACAGAGAACCAATTTTCACTCCCAGCCTAAACCTCTACCATCTAGTGAATTAAATACTCTGTGTCCCAATTACACCTTTCTGGTTCTTTTCAGAGAAGGAAGTTCACTCTGTTTGTTCTCTCCTTTTTCTTTCTTTGAGCAGAATTCTTCTCAGGGATCCATAGCCCACCCTACTCATAAACTTTGGAGCTGGGAAGAAGGGAACTTTCCAGGAAGCAATCATAAGGATTCAATCCTGGTGCCCGACAGGTCCTGTTTAGAAAGTGATTTGGTTGTTTCCTTACCATTGGAGGTGATATATCTCTTCACAATGGAAACAAATGGAAATATTTCCCATCTCCAAACTTCTGTGCAGTCTGGAATGAATCATGAATCATTCCACCCATGTAAGAGTTTGAAAGATGCCCAGCAACAAGTGGTAAAAAGTTGTAATCCTATTGTGACACATCCTGACATACTGTCAGCTTGAACAGGGGCAGAGGTGGTCATGTCAAGCAGAAAAAAGAAACACCTATCTCAAGGTGGCACCATTGCTTAGATCCCGATTCCGTTTTCAGCACTAATATTTAGGAACTCCAGGGCTCCAAGCATCACATTATTGCCCCCTGGTGGATGGCATGATGTCATAGCTTGTCCATCCTGAACACCTAGGTGAAGTTTTTCTCCAAGCTTGGTTATTAATTTGATGTGTGGATCCCAGTAACTGACCATTTTAACATATATGCCTTCTCTAGAGCAATGAAGTATTTTTCCATAAACTTAGAAGTTTAGATACTCATTTAGCTGACAGTGTCTCTCAATTATCAGTGGTTTTCACCACTATGTTATTTATTGATATCCTCATTGTTCTTAAAGTCTATTTCTCTAGTCACTGGCATACTATTTCTTACCAAAAAAAATTCTGAATAGCAATTACTCAGCTACAGAGAATCTAGGGGACCCGGTCACTAACTGGCCAGAAACTTCAAATTATAAGAGCAGTTTAATCACTGACTTCCTTTTCCCTCCCAGGAATGGCATCGATTTCTTAAGAACTGGGTGAGTGTGATGTTGGATATAAAAAATGAATGTCCAAGCATTTGGACTAAAGCTCCTCATCCCCCGCTACAATACAACTAGGTACTAGAAAAGTCATGTAAAAAAAATGTGTACTTCCTTATCTGATAAGGGTATCTACCAAAAACTACTGCAGTATCATTCTTAATGGAGAACTTTTAGAAATTTTCCATTCAAAAATCAGTATTGAGAAATATAACTCCATAAATACTTATATTCAACATGTAAATTCTGTTCTCACATTGAGACACCTCATCCTAGTCCACCTATATTTTCCTCTCCTAGTTAGCACAGTGAGAAAAGAAAATAAATAAAAAGATGTAAGGATTGAAAAGGAACAAATTGAATTCTATTTACTAATAGAAATCACTAAAATACCATTTTAATTATTCAAATTAGTAAAGTGTAGCAAAGTGACTGGGTATAAAAACTAATATTCAAAAATCAGTTGTATTTCTGTACACCAGTAAAAAAAAAAAAAAGAAAGAAAACCATACTTTTTAAGAAGAGGTTAATTTCTGTAGCAATGAAAACATTAGGTACCTAGAAATTAATAAAATATGTTTAAAATTTTTATAAGGAAAATCATAAAATTTTGTTGCAAGCCATGAAAGAACATCTAAATAAATAAAGAAGATGCCTTAGTAGGTAGGAAAATTCAAATCTTGAGTCCTAACTCTTTCTGAATTAATGCATAGATTCCATGCATTACAATCAAATTTCCCTCAGGGCTTTTCTAGGAATTTGACAAACACTAAAATTCTTATAGAAAGGCCACAACCAAGAATTGTCAAGATGTTCCCAGAGAGGGGATGAAGGGAGGAGGAGGAAGGGAGGGAGGGAGGGAGGGAGGGAGGGAGAGAGAGAGAGAGAGAGAGAGAGAAGAAGAAGAAGAAGAAGAAGAAGAAGAAGAAGAAGAAGAAGAAGAAGAAGAAGAAGAAGTAGAAGAAGGGAGGAGGAGGAGGAGGAGGACGAGGAGGAGGAGGGAGAAATGTTCTATTGAGATTTATTATAACAAAATGTCGAATATCAAAACAGTCATGGGTGTGTAAAGTACAGCATAGCATAGGAAATATAGTCAATAATACTCTAATAACTATGTATGGTATCATGGGCACTAGGCTTATCAGGGTGATCACTTGGTAAGTTATATAAATGCCTAATCACTATGTTGTACACCTGAAACTAATATATTACATATCAACTGTAATTTTTAAAAAATGTTTTAAGGCTTACAGTAAAACCAGAGAGTGACTGGCACATTTGCAATGTAACACAGAAGAGAGCTCAGAAACAGGCCTATAACATATTTGGAAATGATGTGACAGAATTAGTATTTCAGACAACTAGGGAAAGAATAAATCATTCAGTACGTATACTGGGATGACTAGATATCCATTTTTAAATAAAAGAAATTTTATCTCTACCTCACAGAGCACACAAAAATCCATTAAAATGAATTAAAGACTTGAATGTGAAAGGTAATTAAAACATACATGGTAAAATTTTATTCTTGGTTTGGGACTAGAAAGTGATTTTAATCCAAAGAGCAGTCTAAATCCAAAATCTCAGACGAGAGCTTTAAAATATTTTTAAATTTATCTTTATTGTTGAAAGTATTACAGATGTCCCCTTTTTTTCTTCCAATGACCTCTTCCACCCCACTTCCACCCCTCCCCAAGCCTTCACTGGACTGTTGTCTATCCAAGGGTTATGCATACATGCATATAAGTTTTTGGGTTAATCTCTTCCTGCCCCGTCTTCATCAGTATGTTGCTTCAATGTCTCTGGATCTATTTTGTCAGTTTATTTTGTTCATTAGATTCTATATATGAGTGAGATCATGTGATACCAATCTTTCTCTGACTGGCTTATTTCACTTAGCATAATACACTCCAGGTCCCTCCATGCTGTCTCAAAACATAAGAGATCCTTCTTTCTTACAGCTGCATAGTATGCCACTGTGTAAATATACCATGGCTTTTCTATGCACTCATCTACTGATGGGATCTTGGGCTATTTCCAGATCTTAGTTATTATAAATAGCACTGTTATGAAGATAAGGGTGCATATATTCTTTCTGATTGGGGTTTCAGGATTCTTAGGATATCCTATATAAAAAAAAAGGGTAATATGCAAATTGACCCTACCAGCAAAACCACTGGGAATGACTGGTCACTATGACACACGCTGCCCACCAGGGGGCAGATGCTCAATGCAGGAGCTGCCCCCTGGTAGTCAGTGCACTCACACAGGGGGAGCTCTGCTCAGCCACAAGCCAGGCTGACGGCTACCAGCACAGTGGTGATGGTGGGAGCCTCTCCTGCCTCCTCAGCAGCACTAAAGATGTCCAACTGCAGCTTAGGCCTGCTCCCTGCTGTCAAGTGGACATCCCCTGAGGGCTCCTGGGCTGCCAGAAGATGTCTGACTGTCAGCTTAAGCCAGATCCCCCATGGAGCGGGCCTAAGCCAGCAGGTGGACATCCCCCGAGGGGTCCCAGACTGCGAGAGGGCACAGGTCTGGCTGAAGAACTGCACCCCCCCCCCGCCTGAGTGCACAAATTTTTGTGCACCAGTCCTCTAGTTTTCCTATAAGTGGGATCACTGGGTCAAATGGCAGTTCTATTTTCAATTTTTTGAGGAAGCTCCATACTGTTTTCCATAATGGTTGCACCAGTCTGCAGTCCCACCAAGAGTGTACTAGGGTTCCTTTTTCTCCTCATCCTTGCCAGCATTTGTGGTTTGTTGATTTGCTGATAGTAGTCATTCTGGCTGGTGTGAGGTGATATCTCATTGTTGCTTTAATTTGCATCTATATGATGATTAGTGACTTTGAGCATTTTTTCATATGTCTCTTGGCCATCTATATAACTATGTCCTTTTTGGAGAAGTATCCATTTAGGTCCCTTGCCCATTTTTTTACTTAGGTGGTTCATTAAGTTATATGAGTTTTTATATATTTTGGAAATTAACACCTTATCAGGTATATCATAGGCAAATATGTTCTCCCATACAGTGGGCTCCCTTTTCATTTTGTTGATTTTTTTTTCTCTGTGTAAGCTTTTTATTACAAATAAATCAAGAAGCCCAATGAAAAGTAGCCATGATGCAATGTTTTATTCAAATATATATTCAACAAATAAAAAGTAATTAAACATACTAAAAATCTTCATTAAGTCTGTGGAAATGATATAAAAGTGGAGAGGCATTCTTAGGTGCATACTGTCTTAGACATCTTATAATTTCTTGTCAAACATTCCTTTTGTCATTGAAGAGTAAGCCTACTTTAGTAGATCTTAAGTTTCCTCACTGCACACACACACACACATACACAAATGATAGTTGAGTTGACAAATGTGTTAATTAACTTGATTGTGGTAATCATTAATTTTTCTTTTTAAAAAATTAATGCAAGCATAAAAGAACAAAGACTATTACAACAAACACAGATATACCCAGTACTCACCTTAAGAAAAAAAGTGCTAATAGAGTTGAAGCCACCTGTGTACTCATCTCTGATAGAAAACTCTCCCCACCCTCCCAAACTTAACCCCTTTCATTAATTTGATTTTGATTGTTTCCATGCATTTCTTTGTTCTTTTACTGAATACTTAAATATTTCTTAATACTTAAATACTTAAAAAAAGGCATGGTTATGCATTTTTAAATGTTATATGTGTGCATATATAATATATTAAATTGCTTACTTTTACTCAACATATTTTCAATTGCATCATGTTAATATATGTAACTCTGGTTCATTAAGTTTTACTGGTGTGTAGTGTTTTTCTTTGCAACCATTTCACAATGTATTTATGCTCATATTACTGCTCATATAAATATCATTTTTATATTTCCTAATTTTGCTACTATTTATAATGCTGCTATAAACATTTCTCTGTAGATATGTATGAGTTCTAATGGAGTAGATATGCTGAGTAGTAGAGCATTTGCATTTTTAGGTTTATTGAAAATTGTCAAATTTATTCTTGTTACATAAAATATACAGGTATTGCCTCCTTTATGTACAGTAAATACCTTACAGTGTTTCTCTCCCATTTGCTTCATTTCCTCACAATATCTTCCACATAAATTGCAAATAACTTTTACCAAATAGTATCTCCTACTCTCAAGTCCCAACCACCAAACCTTCACACCATCTTATCACTATCCTCCTCCAGGTCATCTCCTACAGACTGAAACCCTCTAGGGCAGCAGAGTACTTGGTTGGCTATGCCACTTTCCATTTTCTCTTGACTCAATGGAGGTAAATGCCTCATCTAATAAGCATAGTTTTTCTCCTTACCTAGCTCTTTTTAGTAAAGCAGATTCTCCAGTGAATAAAATTCTTCACACAAGTGACTTCCCAAATTAAATCAATGCATTAATCTATGTCTTGTTTTACATGTTCATTTCAACTCTTATATTCTAGAGGAAATATTTATTTCTCTCTATATAAAAGAACTTAGTCTGGTCCAAAGAATCTGGATTTTATAGCTGATCTTCAGAAATTACATAACAGTGTGTGTATGTGAGTATGAGATTTTACCAGGGATTAGGTCTGTGACATCCATCATATTCTCAAAAAAGTTTATGTCCCCATAATAATGTATAATCAACTTTTGTTATGGAATTAATGTCAGTACATATGGGTGAGGTCAGCCTCACTAGAGCCTTATGGGAAGGAGGGGTTCCTTGACTCCTCCCTCTCACTGCAGACAGTCCCTTTGCACAGTCTATTTATTCAAGGAAACAACTACAAACTATAGGCTACAATTATTTTTCTTTCTGGTCTATAATTTTAAAATACAAATTACAAATCAGAAACCTTGTCTGCCTGCATAAGTATTTTCAAATTGAAGCCCCATGTACATAAAATACCTAATAAGTAGACACTTCTGTATATTTATTCTGAAGTGATAATAAATAGTTAACCTTCTTTAATATAATATCCTGCAGATTCTTTTAAAAATTCATCTACTGTGTATTTCTATGGAACTTCAAAGAAATTATTGTTCATTACTATAAAAAAAGAAGAAAATAATTTCTTTACTTCAGCTGATCGCTAAGAATATTCCTTTCTTAATCTATCATAGAGAATACATTTATGAAGATCCAGTAATATATTCATGGAATATGAGGATGTAGCCACCCATATTTACAACTAAATCTCTCACATGAAAGAGTACATGACAACAGTAACGTTTGTATTGGCCAAGCACTGTGGTTTGATTAAGTTTGCTCATTTATTTTATAAATCTGTTATAAAGCCATTAGAAGAGTTTTATTACTCAAATTATGAGGCTGAGTCAGAGTGGCCTTTTAAATCTATAAATTAATTAGGACTCTATTTCCAGAGCACTGAAAATATCCACTCTTCTTTCAGTGAATATATTTTCCTACTTTATTACTAATAAATTGTGATTTAGTTCACAATTTCCCCAGTTGGCCATCATTCATATGTATGCTACTTGAATAGATCAGCAAATATAATCATAAATTTCCTTCCTTAGCCATTTCTGAGTAGATGAGAGAAGTATCATATAGAAGATATTAACCAATAAAAACATTGTCTATTTTCAGCATATGGTCTAAACCCATATTCTTTATATTAAAAAATTATTCTTGCTTTCTTTATAATTTTAACATGAGAATTGCCTCAGCTCTGTATTTCTTTTTCCTAATTTTTTTTTTTTTTTTTGGCCATTACTTTGTTTTTTTCTACTACTTTATCAACAGTCACTCCTCAGTTCATCCTTATTAAGTTTTTTTCCATGTCTAACCATTTTATGCCAGACTTGGCTTGTACTTTTTTTCTAACTACATTCAAAATCAGATCTGATTGTGTCCATGCGGTTTGAGCAGGCCTGACTCCACTACCATCACCACCCCACCTTGGTCACAGTGACTGGTCCAGAGGTAAGTTCAAGATCCAGCCTGAGTCAATCTGGAAAAAGATTTCTCTCAGGGTTTTCTAGGCTGATAGCTTAAGATTAGAGTTAATGGGACCTTATCACCACACAGGAAGAGACTGTCCGAGGACAGTGCAGCCACAGAAAGCAGAGCAGAGCAGAGCAAGAGAGATGATCTAAAGATGTTTTTTGAACACCTAAATCCAGCTGTGCCTGGTCAAGCCCTTAACATTTGTTATGTAAAAGTAATGATTTGCTTAAAACAGTTTGAGCCATGTTTGTATTATACAAAAAAAAGAGCTCAAATGCTTTGCTTTAAAATATCTTATTTCCATTCAGAAAAAAAGAAAGTTATTACTACCCAAATCCTAAATATGCCCCATAGAACAACATTGCATTAGTCAGGACACATTAGATTATGAGGAATTGAAAGCAATTTTAATTTTGTATAAATTAGAAGGAATTGTCTCATTATTTGCTCATCTCTATAAAGTTTCTGAGGTGAAGCAAGCTGGGGCATGACTCTTCCCAGAACCCAAACACTATCTTTACCACATTAATTCTCCATTAATCTCTCATTTCAGTTGGACATCACTTTCTCTTGCCCCAAACAGGTATTCTCCATGTGGAGTAATGTGACCACTAGCAGTTCAGAATGGCATCCAGATCACATTTCTATGATCACTCGAAGAAAGGCTATGATTCCTCCAGCTCTGTGTCATCTGATTGTCCCTTCCTGGGTCATATCTATACCTGGAGAACAAAATCACACAGCAATTGTATAGAGTCTGTAACTAACCAGCCCTGAGTAACACGCTCACCTCTGTGATCAGATGGAAGTCTCTTATGATTGATGATCCCTGTAGAGCCACATAAAATTGGAGCAGATAGAAAAGGTGGGAATTAATTGACAGGTGCTTAGGTCCCCCTTTGCCCCTTCCTATTACATCTTTGTGTACAACACTGGCAACTTGAATATCTGGTCCCAAGAACAAGATGGGAGGCTTCCATGAGAGAAACCATGTAGATCAAGAGAACTGGCATTCTGAGGTTCCCTAGTAAAATGGCTAGATCTCTACTCAAACCCAATGTAATAAAACTTGCCGAAAGTCAGACCCACAGTTTTAGAACCTTTTAATCTGATTTTGTAATGTGAGCTTCCAGTCAAGATGGCAGCATGAGTATATGTGGTACTCGGAACCTCCCACAACCACATCAAAATTACAATAAATTATTTAACAGCCATCATTCAGAATGCCTGAAATCAAGGAACTGAAGTCCTATAACTCATGATATAAAGAAGAAGCCACATCAATACTGGTAGGAGGGGTGAAGACTCAAAACATGCTACACCCGTGTGTGGTTTAAAATCAGGAGGGATATCTCAGCTGCAGAGGTCTCCCCTATGCGGGAAGGGTCTCAGACCCACACCAAGCTCCCCAGCCCAAGGTTCCAGTACCAGGAAGAGAAGTCCCTATGACTAAATAAATAGCATTGTAAATTAAAAGACAATGGAACAATACCTTCAAAAGGATGAAGCATTCAGTCTCAAATTATTCAGAGATGAGCAAAGAATAAGGACATATTCAGATATACAAAGGATAAGATATTTTCCTTCCATTCATTGTTTCAATAGGAGCCACAGAAGAATGGGCTCCAGCAAACTCAGGGAGTAAAATGAAAAGAAAAATTTTAAATGCGGGAAAAATGTAACCAGCCCAATAAAGCAACAAAGAGGACTCCAAGGTACCTGGCTGTGCAGCCCATACTGGAGTACAAGAACAGAGAGACCATAGTCAGATATCTTCCAGGAAAAACTCTTCATAAGTTCACTTTATTTTATGGAGCATTTTGGTTGGGCACCCAGGTTAGGAGAGGATATGTAGATAGCAAGCACTACACATGAACAAATTGACCAGGTAAAAAACTGCTGCAAAGAGAGAAATGTATCACAGCGTATAGCATACGCTTCAGCTCTACTGTGACCAGTATTTGCAAGGTTGTAATGATTTTACACTAAGTATTGATTTAATTTAAAATAGTTGTATATAATAGGAGATGGGTAGGAGGAAATATAAGGTAGTATAACATGATAACAAGATGTTTAAAATTAATAACTTGAAGACATAGTAGTACCAGTTTGTCATTTAGAAATATAGACTTAAGAATAGAGGAGGCAGCTTAGAACGTCAAGAGATTCTATTTGGGTAGCAAGACATGAAGGCTGGTCAGGGACTTATTTTTCCTTTTAAGCATAATGGGACTTTTCAGTTTTTCAACCAGCTGCATAATTATTGATTTTTTTTTTTTTTTTACTTCCCAAGTAAATCTTTTAAAAGCAACAACATTTCAAAACAATGTGATATCCAAATCTTCGGATACCTGTCTCACTAACCTGGGCTTTATTTATTACAGCTCAGGAGACAAGCCATGTTGACCGCCTCCTTTGGTTTATTTACACAGACAAATTCTAAATATTTAAGGACAAAATTCTTTTGTTGATTCCACCAGTGTAGTCCATTTGAGTGTATACATAGCTGATGTCTCACTTTATTTCACCTTGTCCATTTCTGTGTTTTGTGACGAATTCTAATGTAAGATCTGTATAGCTGCCGGCTCTGTTAGAGAAGTGCTTGGCCATCTCACAGTTAATTAAGAGGCTGAGAATTTGTGAGCTCCTTGAAGTCTGGTGGATTTTTAGACATATAAATCCTAAGTTTAAGAAATTATCCAAGTAATCTCCAATAGGAATTTGGTCAGAAAACACTCCAAATCCCTCAGACAGGAAAAGCTGTGAGTCCTGTAGGTATTTTTGGAGGGTCTGAAGAGAGGTCATATGTTCAAATCTGCTAGTTACACAGCAAATCAGATTAGTTTGGCAAATTCCTGCCTTGGTGCTATACACCGAGTAAGGACAAGTCATTTATGTCCCTGGGAAAATTGCTGACTCATTTTGACTACCCTGGATCTCCCAATCCTCAAAGCCTCTGCAGAAATATCCAGTTGCCCCCTGGGTAGAATGATCAGACCAAAAATAGGTGATCAAAAAGTTTTTACAAAACTTTTTATGTTTTTACTTTCAGCTCTTCAGTTCCTTCTTACTATACCAGACTAATTGCTCTCAAAACAGAACTTTTCTTTAATCCAACGCTGATTTTTTGTTTGTTTTATCTATATGATTGGCTTGTTCCCTTCAACTTAATTGATTTTTATTTGATTAAGGCAAGTAAATCAATTGATTGATTTGGTTATCTGCTTGCCTAATCTTTATAATAAACAAATGAGATTTTAATTCAATTAACATTTTATAAGCTTTACTACAGCCAAAATATTTACCTAAGCATTCTATAATGGTTACATTTAATCTGTTATTGAGTTTCCTGATCATGTTTGCAAATAAATGATCAGTTTTGAGTATTCCAATTACATGATTTAAATGTCCTTATTTTTAGATATGTAAAATGTAGTTTTTTAAAGTTATATAATTTGTGTGTATAAACTTCTCTTGGCATGAAATACCTAGTTTTAAACTGACAACACCAAAAGCATAAATCTCTACTTGGTATCTGCTCAAACACTTGAAGTACATGGATTGCTGAAGAAAAGAGACATTTTTTAGTGCAATCTTTCCTAGATCCTTCAAAAGTTTATTCTCAGCTGTGTTTGTTCCTGTTGTTCACCTTGACCTAGCAGGTTCGAAAGGACTACCCTGGGTGAAAATAATTTGGCACTGACAAAGAGCCAACATGCAAATCAAAAATATATATTCTCTGCCTAGATATCTTAACTAGAAAATTCATGTTTATTCTTCAAGTCTCAGCACAAATGCCGCCTCCATTCTGAAACCTCCAGCACCTGGCAATTTCATGGCTTGTAAAGGATAGCAATGGATTGTGATCAGCCCTTGCCTCTCTCTCTTTCCAGGCCTTGCCAGCAGCCACCTCTCTCTCTCTCTCTCTCTCTCTCTCTCTCTCTCTCTCTCTCTCTCTCTCTCTCTCTCTCTCTCATTCTTTCTCCAAGAGATCAGCAGTTCAGCCCACTTGCCAACAGACTGGGGTGGCTGCTGATCAGCCCCACCTCTCTGATCAGGGCCAGAGATAGGCCTGGAGACAATGACTGACGTAGAAACTGACCAATCAGAACCAAATCTGGGTGAACTGTGAGTAGCCAGTGGTGTAAAAAAGCAGTTTAATTTTTTAATGACCGGTTTGGCAGTATAGTGCATATGGCTGGCTATCAGTCCAGATATATGGATTATGTATTTTTGCCTGCCAAGAGCATCTCTTCCTACTGAAAAAGGCTTCCTCCAACCCCATTTAAGCAATCCTATCCTATATAATATACCCATACTAATAAAAGGGTAATATGCTAATTAGACTGTATCAACTGGCCATCTTACAGACATATGACTTCCTTCTGGACAAAGCCATGGTGGTGGGGGCTGAGGCAGAGGCAGTTAGGGGCAATCAGGCCAGCAGGGGATGGTAGTTGGGGGCAAGATCAGGCCGGCAGGGGAGGGTGAGTAGAGAGGTTAGGGGTGATCAGGCAGACAGGCAGAGGGGTTAAGGGCAATAAGGCAGGCAGGCAGAGGCAGTTAGGGACAATCAGGCAGGCAGGCAGGTGAGCAGTTAGGAGCCAGTGGCCCCAGATTGTGAGAGGGATGTCCAACTGCCGGTTTAGGCTTGATCCCCCAAGCGGCCCCTGATTGGAGAGGGTGAAGGCTAGGCTGAGAGAACCCCCCCGCCCCAGTGCACAAATTTCATGCACTGGGCCACTAGTACTGGAATAAAAAGTACCTGAAAAAGTCATTCTTTTCAGCTTAGTTCAAATACAATCTCAGAATTCTTATACCGACAATAGATCAGACAGTCTCTACTAATTTCTTGGAATTTTTAAAGGAGCAAACTGTTTTTTATTAGAAAACCCTACTCGTTGAGTAACACAAACACAATTATTAATCCCAGTGCTTTTTCACGAACAATAACAAGAATTCTAATTCATTTGAATGTTGAAAATACTTATTAATACAGAGATCCAAACAGTTTGATGTTAGCAAGCTTATCTTAAAATACATCTAGGAGTACTGTCTTCCTCTAATTTAAAAATCAGTTAACAAAAATTCACCTTGAGAGTATGTACGAGGGGCATTTTGCTAATGAAAGCATTCTTTCTCTATTACATTGTAATAGAATCATAGACTCTCAGTATTTAAAATGCAATGTGTTATCCCTGTTCTCACAGAACCTTATTTTTATAGATGGAATTACCTGATCTCAATTACTAGACTTCATCACACCCAAAATTCTTTGACCAAGCTGTTCTCAGTCTAAGAGATTTTGGATTTTGTTCAATAGTTCATCAGACACATTCAACTTGAGGTAAGTCTTCTCAGTTTTCTATGTCAGATGTGCTACTGAGTTCCTGCATTTCTAAAACTGAGATCCTATTTTATGCACCACATCTAATATGTATATCCTGTTTTGAACAAAAATGTATCCCTTTCTTCTGATAATTGAACCCTACTTTCCCATGCATACCCCATTCCATCTGACTCAGGAGGGCACATGATCAGTCCCTGGTCAAAGTGATTGGATCTAAAATGGTCATATGATCCCAAACTGGCTAATGGGATCCTACATGAGGATTTTTATACAAGTGCTATCAGAAAACACATCTTTTTTTCTTTGAAGGTTTTTAAATTTATAAGAGATGTGTCTTGAGGCAGTTAACTGCTAGGATTTAAGTCCTATAGTGCCAACAGAAATCTATGCTGCCATGGAAGAAAACATTTCCAAGAAAGATATTAAAATTATCCAAACAGATCTTCTAAACATGAATAATACAATGGCAGAGATTACATATACCTGAAGAAACTCCAACCCAAAGAGACCTGACCAAGACCTTTGTTTGGAATCAAGTTTCACTATTTTCCATTTCCTCATTTGTAAATACAAATAATATAGTATCCACTTTATTGGACTGTTATGAGCATTAAATGAACTAACAAGTGTAACTCAGAGCAACCCCTAGCATATAAAAAGAATTCATGAATATTAGCTACTGCTAATACTTATTTTTTTACATATTTAAACAAGTTGCTCTGCTGTATTCCAACTCTTCCCTGAATTCTCTGCTATCTGCTTAGTCCAACCAATTACCTACCCTCATTCTTGTTAACATTTTCAGTTTGACTGAACTTCCTTTTGTCATCTGCAGGTGGATATGACAAAAATGCTTATCCCTCTAGATTCTGCTTCTTTTCCCACTTGGTTTAGTCTGTCCTGCTGTTTATGAAATTCACTGTTCTCTTTCTGACAACAGGGAATCTGGAAAGTCATCCATTCCAATCACTGAAATTCCCGCTGTGATAGGTATTATGAATAATTTATTTTTCTAGATTTAGAAATTGATTTCAAGCAAGATATGTTATACCAGTTCTGCAAAATTTTTATTGCTGAAATGATAAGTTTGACTAATATAAGCCATTATAACTTAGTTTATAAACTATAATATACATGATATATTATAAATCATGATAATGCATAAAATAGTATATTATAAATATAATATTATATAGTATATAACATTTTACTTCCATCCTAGATTGAGAAATGCCATTTCTGCTAATGAAAAATAATGATCTAATTACATTAATCACAGCTATAACTTTTGAGCGATTTGTGTGCAAGGGAAGAGATTTTTATATGCTATTTCATTTCACTTTTACCATAATTCTATCAGGTATTTATTATTGATATGTCTATTTTACACATGAAAAATTTAAGATTGAGAAAGATTAAGTGACTTCAGGAGTTTGATGAGCCTGTACTCCAATCCATGCCTTTCTAGTGCAAAAACTTAGTTTTTAACTACTCTGTTCTACTGCACAAAAATGAGATAAGTGCCTTAATAGAACTAGCATTTTTTATTCCACTTCGAATAATATGTTACTAAAGCACAAAACAGGAAAATTCATAAGATTAAAGTTGAGAAGGCTTTGGAAATCTATAGATAAAATAAGTCCTGGAGAGAGAGGACAACTACTAGTATACTATACCTTGACTCAACCATGAAGTCAGAACAAGTATGAGATCTAACTGTAGTTAGAAATCAATTATCTTTCTACTTTTTTATAGCTTCTCTTAACCCATACTTTAAACTGTCCTAATCTGTTTTCCTACTGTGACTTATTTCCAGGAATGTATAGTTGGCATAACAGCATCTTCACACCTAGTGGGGAGTATAGCTATGCATGCTGGGAATGGTAAGGATCATGAAGAACTGTACAGGTACAATACAAGACATTGCCACTTCAGAAACAAAGACATAAGCTCTGCTGATGGTGGGAACTGGCCAAGGGCAATCACATCCAAACCACAGGAGCACCTTCACGTGTAAAAGCAAACGCAGTCAGTAGGAGACTCACAGAACACTCTGATGAGAAAAATCCATGTTTTTTTGAGAGCAGCTTCTTCTATCTGTTGAAGTGTATGCCTTCAACCATAAAATACCCATTCATCCAGTTTTTCTACAAACATATACTCATTATATAGTCAGGCACTATGCTTGGTACAGGGAGTGCCAAAATGAATGAATGAGTGAGTGAATGAATAAATGAATGAATGAATGAATGAATGAATGCCCCAGGTCTCAAAATCTTCCTAGTCTAGTAAAAAGATCAAATATGTAAATGCTTTGATGCCCAACAGTAAAAAACAAACAAATACCAGAAATATACCCACATTCAAAGGTGGCTTTATTATTTACTGCAGCAAAGGAGACCTTACACCATGGGGAATAAAAGGGAATCTCAGAGCCTGTTGGGGGGACTTATAGGATTTGGACTCATGTTGGATAATTTTGGGGAAGGTTCAAGGAAGCAGAGATTTGCTTTGGGGGAGGTATTATCAAAAAAATGGGGACAATTCTATGATTGAATATCTTAATTTTTCTGTAGGAGAAAGGAAGAATGGTATGGGTTAAACTTGTCTTTGTAAAGAACCAGCAGCCTCTATATTAGCTGGGGAAAGGCTGTGCGTGGCTATTCTTTGTAATTAGTACAGTGTCCTTGTTTTTGTCTATGCACAGATGTGATTATGGGTGGTTTTTGTTTATGTTTTAATTCATTATGTGGATAAGTCACACAGTAACCTCATATCATTTTGATCTTATGTGAAAATGTTATGTTCAACAGGATAACACCATGGCCTAGCTGGGAGGTAGGGTGGCTTTTTCTTCCTCAATACTAAGTTATGCTATACCCTGAAAAATGCTAAATTATAAGAATATACAAATATTTTTGGAGTTTGAGAGACTGATAAACTGATCAATTCTACTTATAAATGGTGATTTTAGAAAGGATTTTCATGTGAATGGTAGCTTTAAGGATGCACAAAAATGTATTGGATGAAGGAGAGATCAAAGTTCATTTCCAAGCAAAAGCAAAGTACACAAGCAGAGGTGAGCACACAGCATGCATGATGAGGAACTTTGAGTTGGACAGTATGCTAGAAAAATCAGGGAAGTTAGTTAGTGAAATTAAGGCTGAGTCCAAGGTAATGGTCAAGTCATGAAGGGAACTTGGACTTCATTTAGCTGGTAATATGGACCCACCAAAAATTATCTGAATAAGAGAATATATTTTAGAAGATTTTGGCAGCTCTATGGAGAATGAACTAGTCTGAAGAGAGAAGAAAGAGAGATACCAATTAGAAAATTACTTTGGGCAAGATATGACAAATTTTTAAACAGAATCGTGAAGATGGGAATGGAGAACTGAGAAGTTATGAGGCATTTTCAGTTAGCACTGACCAGACTTGGAGACTATATTCTCCACTAACATGGAAAATACCTAAGGGAAGGAATCAAGTACATTATTTCACCACTGGGCACTTAATAATTAGTACAATGTCTGGCATATAGTAGTTGCTCAGTGAATATTTGTTGAAGTAATAAACACTTTGTGAGAGTTGGGTTAAGGAAAAAGATATCAATGAAGTAGTACATTTCTAGACCATGGTTCTAGGTGAATGATTTAATAAATTGAGATAAAGGAGCATACTTGTGGAGGAAAAAATAGTTTTCATTTTGTATACACACAAAGCAAAATAGACATTGTTGGCTATATATATTAAAGCTCTTCAAGAATTCCTTTAAAAATAAAAATAACCTGAAATGTATTAACTCAGTAAGAACCCAGAATCCGAAAAATATTACCTTATGTTAAAAGAGGTTAATACATTCCTCCCATGCTGAAAACTATCCTATAATGAATAAGTCCCAGACTTACTGATTTTATTTAGGGACTAAAGAGACAGAGCTAAAAAATAAAGTTCTGGAAAATATAATTAGCTTATGAACTTAAGAAATTCTTGTCTTTACCATAATGTTTTCAGCCTTATTGAGGTATAATTGGCATACAATCAATTCCACATTTTTAAAATCTACACTTTGATGAGTATGACGTATTTGCATATCTCTAAAGTTGTCACAGCAAGGTAATTAGTATATCCATCACCTCCCAAAGTCTCTTCGTGTTCCTTTGAAATCCCTCCCTCTTCCCTTCACCAGTCCCCAGGCAGCCGCTGATCTATTTTCTCTATATATACCTTAGTGAGCAGTTTTTAGAATTTTATATAAATAAAAATCTTCCAATATGTTTGTCTGACTGCTTTCACCTAGCATGATTATTCTGAGATTTACCCATGTCATGTGTGTATCAAACTTTTATTAGCTTTTATTACTAAGTGCAACTTCATTGTATGATATCCAAACAATTTCTTTATGGAGTCTCCTGTTGATAGACAACTAGATTGTATGGTGGTTTTAAAATATGTCCACAAGGCTTTTGATACCACTTCATTTCAGAAATGGAGCCTAACTTCCCTTTCCCTTGCAATGTGGGCTAAACGTAGCGGCTCTTTCCTAATGGATATAACAGAAATGGTGGCATGCAACTTTTGGGACTAGGTCCTTGTTCTCTTCTGGATCACCCACTGTGGGGGAAGTCAGTTACCATGATGTGAGGAAACCCAGTGGCATTGAGCCCTGTGGAGAAGCCCATGCAATGAGAAACTGCCAATAGCCATGCAAGTGAGCCGTGTTGGAAGCAAAGCTTCCCATTCCAGTCCAGATTTCAGAGCCAGAATAACCCAGCTGAACTGCTCCCAAACTCCTGATCCACAGAAACTGTGAGATAATACATGTGTGTTGGTTTAAGTCACTGAATGTTTAGGTAATGTGTTATACAATAGGACATTAATATAGTTTGCTTCAGGTTTGGGGATACTGTGAGTAAAGCTGTTATAAACATTTGTATACAAACCTTTGTATAGGTATATGCTTCCATTTCTTCTGGTTGACTGTATATTTTGGCACAATTTTTATTTTGCTTTATATTATTTTCCATTCAGGTGTCAAGTTGACCCAACAAGGTTATAAGCTCCAGGGACTTAATTAATATTCCACTCAATGCTCAGACCCATGCTAATTACCTAGTAAATGATCAATATGTTGAATTGAGATAAATTGAGAACAATAAGCACTCCAATGACTTTCAGTATACACCTGAGAGAGGAAGAGAGGTGATTCAATGTTGTTGGTGGACATGCTCACTGACCTTCCCTGTCTCCACCTTGTAAAGAATGAATTGATGCTTTAGGTCCAGGAAAAGAATGTAGTTTGGAGTCCATAAATAAGGTTCACCCCCAGGTGATATGAGTTCTAATTTGAATACTGCACATAACTGGGAAGAATTAATCCAGGGTCGTCCTGGTAAAAAACTAAGGTGACACACTTCTCAAAATAGAAATAAAATGTACTTTATGACATTGCTAGACAGTGTCTTCTCTTTCAGCTGCTTTTCAACCAGTCCAAGCTGTGCTTAGGGAAGCTAACAATGACATTGAGAATTTGAGTAAGATACATATTTCAGCTCTCAGAAATGGCTGGAGAGGCATGTTTGTAGAAATACATACAGAAATGTCTTGATTTTGTTCAGTAGGTGTTCCGTTTCTTTATTTGGCATGAAGGACACTGAGTTTTCTGAAGGGGCAGGAATATAGGGTTTGAAACAGCCAGCTATCTCAAAAAAACTTTCTACACAAAAGGTGCTACCAAACAACCACAATGTACTGATCAGTTCTACAGATGAGTGGCAGATAGGAGTTACTCCACAGTAGTTCTTTAGAGCAAGTAATAATGGGTACTTTTTTAAAATATTCATGAGATTTTCTGTTTTGCATTTTTCTTATCTAATCTTGATTCTACTCTGTGACTAAAACTTGCTTAGGGGAGATTTAGAATTTTTAAAACAGGAATGCAATAAGGAAAATATAGTGTTAATATTCAGCTTCTGACACCAAAATTCAGCAAATTCTTATGGAGAAAAGACCAAAAGAATTTTCTAAACTCTTTTGTCTTCACCTTTAAGAAAGCCAGGATTGGTGATTCTTATCATGATCTTTTGTTCAAGGGATTTGCTATTAACATAGTAGAGGAATTAGGAACACAAACTTACTCTAGGCCTGGTGGGGTAGGAAGTGCAGTAGACAGAGTCGAAGGGAGCAGAGTGAGTGGGAGAAATATCGAGGCTGCTGATACCCTCCCTGCCTCCAGCACCAAATTCACAGCAGAGACTCCTGATCAGAAACAAAGGACTTATTCATCATGGCCATACTGGTATTCAGAGTGTCAGCCTTTTCTGAAACCTGAATGTCCACAGGTTACAGGAAGAAGGCCACCTCACTCCTGCATACTAGTTAATCACAGAACAGGAAGCTCTGAGTTTAGGAACCCTAAATCTTTTATAACGGCCAGGAAGCCTATCTGAACTTTGCCCCATTGGTAGATATTGTCATATTATCATGATTAGGAAATACATCTGCCTTCTGTCGCAGAGGGAGTCACTTTCCTCCAAAGCTGCTCGCTATACATTCAGCCTTGAGAAGATAGTCTGGAGGAAAGGTAGTCAGTGTCTCCAAGATGTGTGACATGATGAGACCCAAAGAGGACTGTGTCCCAACAATCGACGCCTGATGAAAACCTTAAGAGCACCGGAAACATATTCCATTCACTTTGCAGAGAAGAGAGATGAGGGTCAGAGGATTAAGGAACGCACACTGAACCCCTATGGGATTTCCACCCAGCCTGTCTCCTTCCATACCCACTCCTCACTAAACCACTCCCAAGGCCCATGTGTGTTTAAGGTTTATCTTTATAACAAGCCAAAAATCATGACTGGACCCTTCAAGGGAAAAGCTTTCTCTGAGCTTACTGGGCCCCAAAGGGTGACAAATCATGTTTCCTGAAAAATATCCCAGAAAAACGAAAATAAATCTTCATTGATGAGCTTAGATACATCCCACAAAATGAGATGTCACATAACCTAAAGAACTGTCTTGATCATTCTAGTCCAACAATATGGAAAAAACAAAACAAACAAAAAACGGAGAAATTCAACCAATCAGCGGAACCAAGGTCTCACAACTGGCTCAGGGAAGCTGTTGTAGGCATCTCCAGCTGCCACTACTCTACTCCACTCAGGCTTCTCACTCACATAATCATGCACATAACAAAATGGTTTTTGTGTTATGCTATAATGTTTAGAGGTGATTTGTTAAGAAGCAATAGATAACTGCAACAATAGGTATAATTGAATATGTGTTGAAAGGCTGGCTAAAAATATAAAATTTAGGGTAAATATTAAAGAGAAATTATGTTTCTATTGTGAGCTAATTGAAAGTCTAAAAGGGCAATTGAAACATTTAAATGACCTTTTTGCAGTTAATAGGATTAGATTTCTAATGATCTTTGAAATTTCTTTCTAGGGTTGGATATCTCAATCAGGCACAGTTTTTCCCTCCAAAGTATATTTGACAATGTCTAGAGTTATGGTTGGTTGTCACAACTGGGGTTAGCGGTGCTACTAGAATCTCATGGGTGGATGCCAAGGACCCTGATGGTGAACAGGACGGACTCCGCACAACACAGAATTATCCAGTCAAAATTGTCAGTAGTGCCAAGGTTGAGAAACCATGTTTTGGGATTCCAGAGACAACTGTATTTAAATACTAGCAAAAGATTTGATAACACATTTCTCCAGTAAACTAAAGACTTTCTGCCCAGCCGGAGTAGTTCAGTTGGTTGAGCATCCTCCTGGGCACCCAGTGGTTACTGGTTGAATTCCTGGTCATGGCATATACCTGAATTGTGGATTCAATCTCCAATCAAGGAGCTTATGAAAGGCAACTAGAGGCCCTGTGCACAAAAATTTGTGCACTCGAAGGGGGGGTTCCTCAGCCCAGCCTGTGCCCTCTCACAGTCCGGGACCTCTTGGGGGATGTCTGCCTGCTGGCTCAGGCCCACTCCCTGGGGGGATCAGGCCTAAGCTGGCAGTCAGACATCCCCCTGGCAGTCCGGGAGCCCTCAGGGGATGTCCAATTGCCAGTGGGGAGCATGCCTAAGCTGCAGTTGGACATCCTTAGAGCTGCTGAGGAAGCAGGAGAGGCTCCCACCACCACCACTGTGCTGGCGTCAGCCTGGCTTGTGACTGAGCAGAGCATCCCCTGTGGGAGTGCACTGACCAGGGGCAGCTCCTGCATTGAGAATCTGCCCCCTGGTGGTCAGTGTGTGTCATAGTGACCAGTCATTCCCAGTGGTTCTGCTGTTAGGGTCAATTTGCATATTACCCTTTTATTATATAGGATGGCTCTCTCTCTCTCTCTCTCTCCCTCTCTCTCTCTCTCTCTCTTCCTTCCTCTCCCCCCACCCTCTACTTTCACTCTCTAAGAATGTCATTGGGTGAGGATTTAAAAAAACACATTCAAAGAGAAGCTTTTCTTGTTCACATTTTCTTGTCCAAAATAAAAATTTTAATGTTTATGTAAATTACAGCACATGATTTTGAGTCTAAGATATATACAGTTCCTCACATGTTTATTTGTAATAGACAATGCACTAGCCACTCTGGATTTCAAAATAAGTTCCCTGCCTGCCATGAGCATCTAACAAGGAGATAGGTTAACAGTCATATTACCATAGGGTAGTTTAGGACCAGACATTGGAAAATAGGACAAAGAACACCAAAATAAGCAGAAGATTCTCAGGAAAAGCTTTCAAAGGAAGGAGCCTGGGCTGAAACTATATAGATAAGTGGAAATATTTCAGACTGGGGGCTAGAAAAGAAACAAGCTTTATATCAGGGACACCATGAAAAAGCACACCTGGTGTACAAGTCTAATTAGTTTAGAAAATGTGCTTTGCTTTAATAGTATAAGGAGCAATTAGGAGTTAAATCAGAGCTAAAATCATTGGAGGCTTTTGAAAATTTGATTGGAAAAGTGTAATGGCTGATAAAATAAATCTCCAAGGAGAAAATCAGACAAAATAAACCAGTTTCCACAATCTAACTTTCTTCATGGTCCAGAGATTAAAAATATAAAGACAAGTTCAGCCACAGCTAAGAAGAGACTTAAAACAGAAAAAAAGTTTTTTAAGGGCCCACAGCCAGCATTAGACCTGTGGGTAAAGAACAAAGGGGGTTATAAACAGCATGCAGGAAGTATTAGCTGGAAAAACACAGATTAAACTTTGGAAAATGTATTTTATATTTTTGTTTTCTAAATTCCTTTTCAGATTGGTACAATCATGTGTTGAAATTCCATTGAAAACCCAGGAGATCTTTATGATAAACAACCTAAAGTCTCACATGCCTTCAATTTTCCTACATTTTCCCTTTAGGGAAAAGAAAAATTCCTTGTGGGCTCTAGGCTATCTGAAGTTCTTTAGTCATAGAATATTCAGTTTGAACTGATATTACTTGTAAGTGTTTATGATTGAAAACAATCATATGGTACGACTTTTAAAATAGCCCCAAAGACAATCACATTTCTGTAATCATTTGCTACAATGATGTATTCTAACACCCAAGAAAATATACCTGATTTCAAGACACATCTTGGAAAGAAAACCTGTTTCAAAGTGGAACAAAGCTTCTTACTTCATAGCATCCTTTGAAAGCACAGACTATCAGTATAGTGATGTATGTTAAAGGATTATGGTCTAACACAAAACCAACACCAAAATCCCCCTGCACCAGGGCTGCCGACTTAGGCTTAACTAGGTGGAGTCCTGGCTCTCTCCCTAGGCACAGAGAAACCCTGTTTTCAAAGAGCAGTTGTTATATAATGATTTCAAAGTAGGTAACTGGGACTTAACGCTGGTATATCTAGAGCATGAGTCTCCCAAATGTAAAGTACATGATGTGATGATCCCTTTTCAGAAAGCAGAAACCAGATCACCCCCAGAGCAGTTTAATGTACATGTCTTATGTTGAGAGTCCAGCAAAATTTTGCATAAGTTACTTATTTTGTGTTGAATTCACTCAGTATTTCAAATTACACTGAAAATATAAAATTTCACCTCTTTAATGAGTGGTATTGAGAATTTTTAGTCTATGTCTGCATGATGCAGTATCAGCATTTCGGGGGAAATAATACTGATTCCCTGTTTAAGAAACAAAATATTTTATCACAACGTTGTTATAGCTAGTGAACTATCACATAAGTGTTACTATTGTTTCCTTGGTTTCCACTTTAGAAGGGTTTGGTGAAGCTATGTTATTCCAGATATAGGAGTCAGATTCATGAATCTAATATCTCTGAAAAGGTTATGTGTGTGTGCGTGTGCATGTGCATGCGTGCATGTGTGTGTGTTTACATTAAAAGTATCAATGTGGTCTAACCCAAGAAAGGATGATAGATGTAACTTGAGAGTCAAAACCACAGTAATAACAGTGTTAAAAGAGTAAAGGATGTTGTACAGACAGGATATTTTTTAGACATATGACATATCATAAAAAAAAATAAAACAACCTTAAAATCATGTGTTTCTATCGATATTCAGTTTGCCTCACAAAACCTAACAAAATATTATTAATACCTTGGGAGGAAGGGATGGGTAGCGGAAAGAATTTATATACCCATAGCTGAGTAAGTGAAGTGCATTTCTCCTCCCTTCACAGCTCATTGTTCCTGACGTGGATTCCCAAAGGAGGCTATCCATTGGTTAGCCAGGGACAGCTGGCTTTGTGGAAATGTACAAGCTGGACCAGATTTCTATTACTGCCGTTTTGGAGTCATGAGAAAGATGAATGAGCAAAAAAACATTAAAAAAAAACCAACAAAAAAAAAAAACCTGTGATGAGAAACAGCCCCAAACGAACAGAAACAAGACAAAAACAGAAGAGACCAGGTTGCCTCTGGAAGACAGGTTGGTTTTCCAATCCTAGTTGACACGAGACCTAGCTGAATGCCATTAGGTGTACTTATATTCATTCCGTGTGACCTCTGAGTTTCTACAATAGCCCCATTCTCCCTCGATGTGGGCCTTTGTTCTTTCAGCCTTGAAAAGGACAATAGGTTTTTCCAAGAGAATGTGATAAATAATTGTGTGACCTTCCATACAAAGCATTTACAATGGAGATCTGCCTCCTTACTTGGTTTCATCAATAAAATAGCCTGGCCTCTGAAATGGCTTCTGTGCCTGTTATCAGAATTTTGTTGCAAATCATGTAGATAAGAATTTCACAGAGAAGAAAGTATTGGGAATCAAATCATACTGTCTTAACTTGAGTGAACATAGTTTTCAATTCAGTTGAATTCTCTTTAAGGGATGGAACTAAACATATCAGGACATTGCATGTACAAAGACCTTCATGTCATTGTCTCTTTAATCCTCATAGCATTATAGGGTTCATGCTCAGGGAAGTCAACTGACTTGCTCAGTAATCAGACCATAATCCAGTCCTCTGCCTCTTAGCTCAGAACTCTTTCTACCAGAGGGTATCTCACAAAATATGGTACACATAGCATTTATGATTTCCATGATGACTTTAAATGGATAATTAAAAGATATTTTTAAAGTTTAAAGTTACAAATTTATTTTAATATATTTTGGAAAAATAATAAGAAACAAGTTTTGTTTTATGAATGTATGCATATACATGTATATAGTAAATAATAGAACAGATGACATATAGATATGGCAAAAATATTGAAGATAAATGATAGAGATTTGAAACCCTCCCCACATCTAGTTCATGTGAAATTATAATCAACATCTTGGAAATTCTTTGAAAAGTGGTCCAGTGGGAATTCAAGGTGGAGATTTAAATTAAATATTTTTTAGGAAAAAATATGTCTATAGTAGTCTATCTCCATATCATTTAAAATGTTTAAGGTGTTGAAGATATTATTGCATTTTTTATTGTTTTGTAATCCACATCTAGTGTTATTTCTGTTTAAGATATTAAAATATAAAACACTAGAGGCCCAGTACACACAATTTGTTAACAGGAAGCATTCATAGGCCTGGCTGGTGATCAGGACCAATCTGCAGGGCAACTGGTGAGGCAATCAGGGAGGGCCCTGCTGGCACCTGCCTTGGCTGGCCTGGGGCCTATGGGCTGGGGGCAGCTCCAGCATGGAGTGTCTGCCCCCTGGTGATCAGTGCATGTCATAGTGACCTGACATTCCACAGGTCGTTCTGCCATTTGGTCAATTTGCATATTGGGCTTTTATTATATAGGATGATAAGTATTTTTCAACATTCAATATATATGCATTAAAATTGCTGAGTATATAATAGCTTATAATGTGTGTATATATATATATATGTTTGTAAACACTGTAAACTATTCTAAATGCTTTAACAAGTGCTAAGGAGATTTTAGCATACATTAAACAACTTTGTACATTTTAAAAATGTTTTCCAGGTAATCAATAAAACAAGACAGGGCATGTTACAAGGAAGGCCAAAGGACTTCAACCACTGGAGAAATATAGTAATCCTTTGGTGATATATTGTCTGGGCTGTCATACCCAGATGATGAAATGGACCTGGGAACTAAAATGACTGAGAAATCGAAACGGTTAGTAACTAGACATTCTAGACACAAATAACAAAAACATTCACAGACAAACAAATTCTTCTCTTAGTAAGTCTAAAGTACTTTCAGAGAAATGTAAATGTGTCATTAGAAGGATTTGTGACTCTAATTCACTGTAGCTACATGGGCACCACAGTATAGTAGCAATAGGACTAGATTAAGGAATCAAAAATTCCATCTTTCCACCTCCATCCTCTACTAATTGAGAGACTTTGGGGAAGGCCTCTCACTGCTTCAAGTCTCTGTTTTGTCACTTAGAAACTGTGAATAAAAATACAGAACTGACTAAATCAAAAGGTTCTTATAAAGTTATATTATATACTGTAAAGCTCTATGTACCTGTTAAGCAACATTATGCTTTAAAAAGTAGTTAATAAAAGAAGGCTTAAATTTTCCTTTCTTATAATGAGGTTTGCTTACCTTATTATCTCTTACATTGTGAAGTTCGGTGTGTTTCTTTTAGGTACAATTATTCTGGAACACAGACTAAATACTTAGAATGTAAAGGTTGGAAGCATGTTTATAATGGGAGATAGTGGAAATCATGTATTAAGGAAAGGACTTCTTTTTCAGGGAACATTGCAAAAGATTAGGTGATGTGTTTGATGCTCCAACTTAAGCAAACAAAAATCTGCTCTTAGGATTCTAATGAGGAATGTGTTTATTTTTCACAGCATGGGCTGCACTAGTCAGGTTACATATTTGAAATGAAGAATTCATACACTCTGTGTCTGTCTCACGCCAATTGTTACTACCTGGTTTGAGACTGTTGTCTCTCTTTTACTGCCAACGTGGATCTTGCTGAAGTTCCAAAAGCCTACCTCGTGGTTTTGTTTTCTAAGCCCTCCTGGAATTTATCTTTCCAGAGAAAAAAACGTTTTAGGAGCTTTAAACAACAGGCTTGCTGAGCTACGAGTAGGTGGGTGGGCTTATTTATTTCTGTTTAATTACTTTAGAAACATTTCTGAATGCCTTTATAAACTCACTTTACTTTTATCAAAGTCAAACTCTGCCCTTGAAAATCATTTGATACCCTCTGCCCTTGGTTAGATGTCAAGGCTGATGAACATTTCCCAAAAACCATTTCTCTTCCAGATGACCTGTAGAGGCTATTTCAGGTACTGTGATTCTAAATTGCCTTTTATTTCTCAGTCATATTCTTCTTCTTAAATATCTGGAAGAAAGGTTGCTTACTGTACCCTCTAGTGGTGATTGTGACAGTCTTTGAAAAAATATTTTCATTCCATTCTTTGGCCTTTTACTGTAAACTCACTGTGTGTTTACTATAAAATGTATTTATGTCATTCTTTGGACTTGTACTGTAAAGTGTACAGTACAAAGGAATTTTATCAATCTCTCTAGAGATGCAAATAATGAAAATCATTTATATTACACTACAGTGTTTATAAATAAAGAAAGGTATAAAAAATATCCTTATGGGAGATTGACTCATTTCCCTCACATTTTATTAACAGAAATTGCATTCCACTTTTTTGAAATGTTTTAATTTTTCTTTCCAAAATGAAAGAAATTTTGGAATATTGCCAGGAGATAGTTATTCACTCTACTGGGGGAAGTATATACAGCACTCTGAATATCCCAAAATATTTATATTTGTCTTTAGCGGCCCTTTTTATTCATTTGGTGTCATCAGTACATCTTATTTTCTAGAATTTACAACATTTGAAATAAAATAAAGAAGCTGCACTTGAAAATTTTTATTCTGTAGGAACTAGGAATTTATCCACTATTCCTTCCTTTCTTACTGTGCCATCCTCTCTCTCCACTCTCTCTCCCCACCTCAAGAGGGACCTCGGCACATCTTTCAACTAAAAGCAAGTATGTGATCTGTGAGAGCTGCCGCCAAGGGTATTGCTATCTGTCTGCATTCTTCTCAGGTAAAAATTCAATTAGATATTTATATTCTAAAGTTTTTGTTTTCAAATTTCTAATGAGTTACAGTTTCAATATAGATGATGAGAATAAAAGAAGTTAAGAAAAACAAAGGAGTTCATCAAATAGAACAGGTGGTTCTCAACAAAAACTTGAAATTAAGACTTTATTGTCACAGGCAGTAATCAAGAGATAACCATAAATTAAAATAACTTTAATAAATAGGTAAAAATGTCTTGTTCCTAAATAAAAAGACTCAATATTATAAGATATCAATTTTCTAAATTAACCCAGAAATTCAGTGACATCTGATGGAATTTTAATAAACTTAACCAAATGTTTCTAAAATTTATCTGAAAGAATGTGCAAGTGAAAACAGCCAACAACAACAAAATTAATATAAGGGCAATAGAGGAAGAAATAGATTTAATAAGTGTTTAAAGGTGTTGTGAAGTCATAATGAATAAAACTGTTTTCAGTACAGTAAAAAAGAGTACATCAATAGAATAGAAAAACAAATAAGCAGTAATATGTGGGATTTTAGTAAATGCCATTGTTGATATTTAGAATTAATAAAGAAAAAGGGATCTAAACAACTAATTAACCATTTGGAGAAAATACACAAAGTCCTACTTCCCTTCTCAAGCCAAAATATATTCCAGTAAGATCTATGAATTAAATTTTAAAAGACAATAAAATGCTGAAAATGAATAATAATTAGCATATATATCCTAAGTATTTATGAGCATAAAATGAAACCCAGAGACCATAAGGAAAAATAATTATTAATGCAATGCTACACAGATTTTTTTAATACATCTTTATTGTTCAGATTATTACAGATGTTCCTTTTTTTAACCCCCATAGCTCCCCTCCACCTGGTTCCCCCACCACCACCCTGTGCCCTTACCCCCACCACTGTCTTCACCCATAGATGTAAGATTTTTGTCCAGTCTCTTCCCATACCCCTCACGCCCCTTTCCCCCAAGAATTGTCAGTCTATTCCCTTTCTATGCCCTTACTTCTATTCACCAGTATATTCTGTTCATCAGATATTTCTATTGATGTAATTGTTATGTTCACTGGTTGATAGATATGTATTTGTTGTCACTTTGTTGTTCATTTTTATTTTTACCTTTTTCCTCTTCTTAAAGAATGCCCTTCAGCATTTCAAATAATCCTGGTTTGGTGGTGATGAACTCCTTTAGCTTTTTCTTGTCTGTGAAGCTCTTTATTTGACCATCAATTTTACATGATAGCTTTGCTGGGTAGAGTAATCTTGGTTGTAGGTTCTTGCTATTCATCACTTTGAATATTTCTTGCCACTCCCCTCTGGCCTGCATGGTTTCTGTTGAGAAATCAGCTGACAGTTGTATGGGTACTCCCTTGTAGGTAACTAACTGTTTTTCTCTTGCTACTTTTAAGATTCTCTCTTTGTCTTTTGCCCTTGGCATTTTAATTATGATGTATCTTGGTGTGGTCCTCTTTGGATTCCTTTTGTTTGGGATTCTCTGTGCTTCCTGGACTTGTAAGTCCACTTATTTCACCAGGTGGGGGAAGTCTTCTGTCATTATTTCTTCAAATAGGCTTTCTATATCTTGATGTCTCTCTTCTTCTGGCACCCCCATAATTCTGATGTTCATATGCTTGCAGTTGTCCCAGAGGCTTTTTACATTATCTTCATATTTTTGGATTTTTTTTTTCTTTTTGCTTTTCTGGTTGGGTATTTTTTGCTTCTTCGTATTTCATATCTTTGTCTTGATTCTTGCGATCCTCTAGTCTGCTGTTGGATCTCTGTATATTATTCTTTATTTCAGTCAGTGTATGCTTAATTTCTGATTGGTCCTTTTCCATTTTTTTGGTATTCTCATTAAGATCCTCGAAGGTCTCACTTAGTTTCTCAGAGGTTCGTAGAAGATTCTTGAGTAGCTATATAACTGTGGTTTTGAACTCTATATCTAGTCGTTTGCTTTCCTCCATTTCTGTCATTTGTGATCTGTTTCTTTGTCTCCACATTTTGACTGCTTCCCTGTGTTGATAGAGTGGCTTTCTGTGCTAGGTGTCCTATAGGGCCCAGTGATTCAGCCTCCCCAATCACCTGGGGTGGACACTCTTGGTGTATGCCTTTGAGGGCTGGGTGCACAGTCTTGTTGTAGTTAAGTCTTGATTGTTGTTGGTGTCACTGAAAGGAAATGACCTCCAGGCCTTTCTCCTCATTGTTTGGGGTTTGGAATTTTTGGAGTTCTCTGTCCCAGCTGCAGTCTGTTAGGTTAGGCTGCAGGCAGACAGGTGCACAGCTTGGGTGGGGTTGTAAATTGGGTGGGGCAGGGTCTCAGAATCACTGGGGTGGAGCAACCCGTGATGGCTGCCCCTCAGCCAGCTCCACAGCTTTTCCCTGTTTTGGTGTCTCCATGCCCTGTTGTCTGCACGCCCCTGAGTCCCGGAGTCTCAGAGCTCCATATCAGTGATCACTACAAACAGCTCTGCTAGAACACCACTGTTGTCTTTCGCCTCGTTGCCAGACCACCCACAACGTGTTCAGTGTGACCCTGGAGCTTGTAAACCCCTTCCAAGCCGTGGACCCTGGTGCAGCTGCTGCCACCATTTGCCCGCACCACCACCATTTCGCGCGAGTCTATACCTCTCTGTTTTGGCACCAGGAACTTCTACTGTCTCAATGCACTCTTTCTCTTGCCTTCTAGTTGTAAAGCTTCCACTCCCTTGGTTCTGAAGGATGGCCATTTATCTTTGTAGTTGTATTTTTTAATGTGATTGTGGGAGGCTGCGCATTCAGGTATATGTCTTATGCCGCCATCTTGGTTCTCCCCAATGCTACACAAATTTAAACTTTGAAATTACTTATAAAAGTCTTACACAATTATGATAGAAAGAAAGAATCTGAAAAGATATGCATAGCATTTGTGAGGACAAAAGTTTCTAATTTACAAAGAGCTCTCTGCAGTCCCTAAGAAAAAGATAATCCAATGAAAATTGGCATAAATCAGTAAACCACAGATGAGCAAATGCACATGGGCTGAAAGCAATGAAAAGATGCTCAACATCACTAATCATTACAGAAACACAAATTTAAATAAGCTAATAATTTCACTGATTATATTGGCAAATATTAAAAATTTATCATGTGAAATTTTTGAAAGCATGGTGAAATAGAGTGTTTCAGTAGTACAGATAAGAATGTCAATTAATACAATCTTTTGGGAAGTACTTCTGCACTCTTAAGACCTAATCCTACATAAGTACTTTGCATGAATGTGCAGATATATATATATATAGGGCTATTTTTATATTATTAAAAGTGATCCAAATGTCCACTGTAAAAAATATATATATGGGAATTTCTCATAAAATTAAACAAAGTAATTCAACAAAATATGGTGATTCTATATGACCCAGTAATTTCACATCTGGATATAGACCCAGAATAACTGAAATCAGGGACTTGACCAGATTTTGTGCATCCATGTTCATTGCAGCATTATTCACATTGGCTAAATGTGGAAGCAATCAGTGTCTATTGACAGATGAAAGGATAAGCAGAATGTTTAAACATACAATTGAATATTATTCAGCCTTAAAAAGAAGGAAATTCTAATACATGCAACATCGTGGATGAACCTTGAAAATATTATGCTAAGAGAAATGATTCGGTCACAAAAAAAACAAATATTATATGAATCCACTTATGTGAGGTACCTGGAATAGTCAAACTCATAGAAACAGAAAGAAGAATGGTACTTTCCAGTAGCTGAGAGAAGGGGAGTTAATGTTTAATGGATGCAGTGTTTCAATTGGGGAAGATGAAAAAGTTCTGAAGATAGATGGTAGTGGTGGTTCCTGAATAATGTGAATGTACTTAATGAAAACTGTACACTTAAGAATGGTCAAAAACATAAATTTTATGTTATGAATATTTGACCACAACTTTTAAAAGTATTGGGTAGTAAATGGTAGGATATACATTCCACTTACATTATGTATTAAAGTATTTTAAAATAAATGCTTGCAATATTTTTTAAAAATTACCAAAATGTCCATCAATAAACTATGGCACAATCACTTAATGGAGTAGCATGCAGCTATTAAAAAGAGTGATGTGAATATGTACTTAGTTGAACTGATGAATAAGATACTTGGTCAAGTGAAATAAGGAAATGGAAATAGAATATTGTATTACAGTTCTTTTATATATATTCCCTTATAAAAATAACTAGAGGCCCAGTGCACAAAAATTTGTGCACTCGGGGGGAAGGGGGGGTCCCTCATCCCGGCATGTGCCCTCTCACAGTCTGGGACCCTTGGGGGATGTCCAACTGCTGGCGTTCCTGGCCAGCCTGGGTGAGGGGCTGATGGCTGTTTCAGGCTGCCCACAGCCTTTAGTGTTCGGGTCCCTACTGGGGTGCCTGGCCAGCCTGGGTGAGAGGTTGAGGGCCATTTCAGGCTGGTCACAGCCCTTCAGTGTCCCTACTGGGGTGCCTGCCTGGAAGCAGGTATCTGGGATTTATTTAACTTCTATAATTGAAACTTTGTTGCCTTGGTCCCCCACTTGAAGCCTGGGTTGCCCCTGGTAACCCAAGGTCCCAGCCCCGCAGGTATCTTGGGTTTGTTTATCTTCTATAATTGAAACTTTATAGCCTTGAATAGAGCTCAGGGCCTGCAGGGCTCTGGCTTCCTCCATTGCCCAGGGCAACTCCAGCTCTGTGGCTGCTGCCATCTTAGTTGAGTTAATTTGCATATTTGCTCCTGATTGGTTGGTGGACGTGGCTTGTGGGTGTAACGGAGTGAGGATCAATTTGTATATTGCTCTTTTATTAGATTAGATATTGCATCATTAACCAAGAGTAAGGCTATCTAACCCAGATGACGGAAAATCATCATCTCTGTGATTTTCTTTCTAGGGACACAAAGTCAGATCACATTTTTGAATATGAGTTGGGTTTTGATATAAGAGAGGGATGTTCTCCACTGTCAGTCACACTAGGAAGATTCATTCTAGGACAGAAAGTGAGGATTTAATGAGCAGGAACTAGACTGAGGTAAGAGGAAACTTTTCCTTCTTTCTCTGGATTTCAGACTTAGAGATTGTGAGAGGCCAGGAGCCCTGATCTGTCTCCAACCACAAGGAGACAAGCTGATGACAAGTCAGGAAGATGGCTTGGCCCATAGAGGATCCAGAGAAGGCTGGACTTGAGCTCCAGCAGAAATTATTTTTCATGTTGGACTTCCCTTCCATTGGTCCCTGTCCTGTAAGCTCTCAGGTGTGTTGAGGGGAAATTACTGGACAGCCTGTGTCCATGCTAGTGAGCACCTGTCACTGTCAAAGGCTGTCGTGACCCATAGACTAAATATGGTATTATCCCTTGAGCAAGGAGAATCACTTGATAGAAAGAGGGGATCAGAGGGAAGAATCTCAGGGACATGTTCCTTAGCAAAATCATGAGAAATATTGAAAAGACATTCTTTGTAGGGAAGTTCATCTTAGTTCATAAAGAAGATTGGTGAAAGGCCTCGCCATTATGGTTTGAATTATATAACTCTCAAAGGCAAAGGTGGTTAAACACCAGATTCCAATCTCAATTCTTATAGATTCTAAAGCTTCCCCCAGTGTTCTGTGAATTCAAGGGATTCCGGGAGCAAACGAAGAAATTTATGTCTCCCAGTCTCCTCTGGTGTGGTCTCTGTTCATATAGCTTCAAGAAAAGCTCACTCACACCCAAAATGTTGTGAATATAACACTCTTTACTAAACCACTGAGGGCCCGGAAATGGACCAAATGGCACGAAGCCCCCATGAGACAATGCTGGTGTCCACACACTTAACACCCCAGTACCATGAATTCTTGTTACTCCTCCTCCATGCAGTGCCCTGTCTCACACAATTCTCATTTATTTCTTCTGGTTATTTATTCTCAGCTCTGCCCTCTTCCCATTTTCAGAAGAAAAAAAAAAAACTCCTCTCCCTGTCTCACACAAAGCAATTCCGCCCTATTTTCTGAAATTTAGTTATTAACTTACACCCTGGTCAGCACCTCTAAGACCTCACCTTTTGTAAAAAATATTTTTTATTGATTTTTAGAGAGAGGTGAAAGGAAAGATAGAAACATTGATGAGAAACATTGTTAATTGGCTGCCTCCTGCACGCCCCGTACTGGGGATAAAACCTGAAACCTGGGCACGTGCCCTGATCAGGAATAGAACTGGTTCCTGGGTCAAAACTCAACCACTTAGCCACACCAGCCAGGCTTAGGCCTCACCTTTTAATCAATTATTTAAGGTATTTTACCAGCCTCATTATATGATGAATTTTCAAGTCAGTAATTAAGATAAAAATATTTCTCCTTATTTTCTAAAATAGAAAGGTAAATCATAGATATAGATAGCCCCTGAAAAGATTACAAAACAAACTACCGAACTGTCAACAATAAATTATCTCTGCCCTAGCTGGTTTGGGTCAGTGGATAGAGCCTGGGCCTGCGGACTGAAGGGTCCCAGGTTTGATTCCAGTCAAGAGCACGTGCTTGCATTGCAGACTTAATCCCCAGTAGGCGGTGTGCAGGAGGCAGCTGATCAATGATTCTCTCTCATCATTGGTGTTTCTATCTCTCTCTCCCTCCCCCTTCCTCTCTGAAATCAATAAAAATATTTTTAAAAAAACATTTAAAAAAACACACAATAAATTATCTCTAAGGAAATCACTATAGATTACTTTCATTTTCTTCATTGGATATTTCCAGTGACACTTGAATTTTTACCATAAGCATATATCTTTCTTTTTCCTGGGACTTCGAAAGTGAGTAGATGTATGCCCTGCTCTTGGAGAGCTCAGTACACACCCAGGTGCAACCCCAGAGGGATAGGGCTGGTCCATATGGCTTGTTCTTGACCATCCAAAGAACTAAAATGTCTAACTGAATTATCTGTGATTGTTGAGTTTATTTTATATTTCTGTAAAACATTTTCTAAGTGGCAGTAGACCCACTTTCTATCTCCCAGAACCGTAAGTTGCCATGAATTCTTAGTTTTAATGGAACTCCTTAATGGGTTCCTTTGATAAAGTTGGAATTTGATTTTTCTCTGTCATTCACTCTGCAATTTATCTTTTCTTGGGTTTTAATTAAAAATATTTCCAAATATTTCCTCTGAAACTATAAAGCCAAGGAAACAGACATGTTGTTGGGCATACTTTCCTGTTTCTCCTGATAAGAAAGCCAGGGAATTCTAATTCTACCAGTTTTTCCCCCCTAGGTTTGGAATTTAAATTATTTCAATATATTTATAAAATGAGACAAGTTGATAGCAAGAGCAGTATTCAGTAATTGGAAAGTCAGTTACCTTTTATCTCTTGGTTAAAAAGAAGAAGTAGGTCAGTTCTTTGTTAATGTAAGCAAATATTATTTATAGCATGGTATAAATTACTGGGGGAAAGACATCCTAATTTTGATTTTTATACAGGAGGCAATAGCTAATTCATTTTTATTCTTAAATATATTAAGACCGATTTTTCAGGAATCAAAGTCCTTGCCACCTTACCCCTAAAAAACCAGTATAATTAAGTCAAGTCACTAAGCCATTTTCATTACTCATACCAAGTATCTGTTAGGAAGGTTGTTACAGACACATATGTCACAAGTCTGTGATGGAGAGAGAAGTAGAAACTTGAGAATAAAATATTGATGACATGGAGTTACTCATGACCTTTTATTTGCATATGCTTCTTTTTATGTTTCTATCGCAACTATAAAACTAAAATTTGGGTGGATCCCTCTGCATTTAAGTTTTCTGGTGAGGAGATGTAAATTACCCACTCACTAGAGAGCATTTGAAAGAAATAATGAATTAATTACAAATACCATCGTTTCAAAGGCCCGGGAATAATGTCTCTGCATTTGGCTTCTTACTAAACCAAGAGGAAGATTCCCAAACAGCCTCATTGTTTGCACACGTCAGAACTGATGGCATTTTGGAAGCAAGATACAGAAGCAAACATCTCTCAGAAAGCGTTATGATTTCCTGCTGTCCAATTCTGTCTAGCTCTGATGAAATATTACCAAAAACCTGCTCTGTCTTGCTCCTAAATTACCTGTGGCATCATTGTTTGATGTTTTAAAAAGGAGGAAACCGTATTTCAACTAGAAAGGCTGGAAAACATTACATCTCCTCAACGTGGAAATTTCTACCACATCTGATAACATACGCAAAGCCACTGGGAAGAACGCGCTTCCAAGTACTGTCCTACTTTCAGTTTCCTCTCCGTTCTAAAGATGCTTTAGTCTCAGCCCCACTTCTGAAGGAATGCTGGCCAGCACTAGAGGTCAAATGGCCCCTGAGTAATGCTTCATGCCGAACTCCTGCACAAACCAGGGAGATCCTAGGCCATCCTGTGAGTAGTTGCTCCAAGGGAAGTCAAAAATCAAATCTGAAGGAGGAGCCTTTGAAACTGTCAGGCTTCAGGGTAGCACAGGATCAGTTTTCAGCCTTTTGATTGGACCTTAGAGCAAGAACACCAGAGCTTGGGTCCCTGCCTGGTATAAGGTTTTGAGATTTAGAATAATCTTCAAAGACACAAGACTTTGAGTTATAAGTTTGTCAGTAGTTCTTTGCTTGCCACTTTTACAGTTAATGCCTCCTCAAGTCCTGCATCTCAGTAAATCTATGAATGATTAACTTGAATCAGGATTCTATTACTTGATTGTAAGAAAAATTACCATGGATAGAATAGGCTCTATTCAATCTCCATCTCCCCTCCCAAGGATATTTGCTCTCAGTTATTGCTGATCCACTAGGTTTCCATTGCCTTGAACACCCCGTTCGATATATTGAGCCCTACAAATGATCTATTTCTATAATGTGTATTTCCTTCAGCCAATTAAATGTATAGTTACATATTAGCTCATTGTTTGAGTTTTGAATTGTAGGCAATAAAACATTTTCTCCATGATTTTCTACTGTCTGTTTAGCCATTGTTTGGTCACATTAGGAGTTCAATTTTGTTCTCTGATTTTTATCAAGGATGTGAGGTCCCTTTGGACTCGAAACAGTATTAAGTTTCATGCTATGGTATAATGCATGTCTTGTAAAATGTTCATTTGGCTAACTTAAGAATATAATGCCTCAGCAAGAATTAAAGAATTGCTTGATGAAGAGACAGATCATTTGAGTGGTAGGATTTGACAAAAATGGCCCTGTAGACCTCTCTATTATCTAGTCCATGTCTTTCTCCCACATCCTCCCCTTCACCAGCTGCCATGGCTGTCGGAGAGAGCTTACAGTGTGCGCACATGCTTTTGATGATGCTGTGGGCCACTTAAAAAGTTAGAACAGGTATGGTTCTTATCTTTCTTGATGAAGTGCTCACTTTGGAGCCTGTTAAGAGTTTGTGTCCCTCCCAAAACTCCTATGGTGAAGTCCCCTTGCTTCAGAATGTGACCTTATTAGTAGGTAGGGTCTTTATAGATGTAATCAAGTTAAAAGGAGGTCTCTAAAGTGGGCCTTCACCCAATATGACTGGTGTCGGTATAAAAAGGAAAATTTGGACACAGAGACACACACAGAGGGACGATGTGAGGAGGAGACACAGGGAGAAGTTGGTCATCTACAAGCCAAAGAGAGAGGCCCGAACAGATCCTTTCCTCATGGTCCTTGAAACCAATCCTGCTGGCGCCTTGATTTTGGACTTCCAGCCTCCAGAACTGCGACACAATACATTTCAAAGAGCTGTGATACAATACAAGTATTCAGTTTGCGGCACTTTGTATAGCCCCCCTAACAAACTAATATACTCGTAGAACCCCAATGTATTTCATTGCTTTCCTCTTTATCTTTATTTTAAATACTGACATGTTCATTGCAATAGCTACCTTCTCCCCTTCCTCCTGAAGCTTCCAATTCCCTTAGAAGCAGGCTGTAACACTTGGGATCTGGCACCTAAGACCTGAACTTGGATTTTTGATGCCACAACTCTGGATAGGTTCTCTAGAAGATCATCATAATAACAGCTATTACTTGGTTTGCCATCCTATGTGATAACTCTTTTACAGACAACATCTGCAATAAAAACTTAGGAGACAGGTTCCAGTATTATTCCCACTATGCAGATGAAACACTGAGAATCAGAGAGGTTAAGTAACTTTCCCAAGGTCACACAGTGGTTAAGCTGAGATTTGAACCCAAGTAGTCTGACTGTAGAGACTGTATCTTTGCAGAAGCCAAGTGAGGGCTAGGTCCCCTGACCAGAATGTGTGTTAATAAATAATAAATAATAAATAAATAGGCAATATGCCCAAAATAGTGAAAGGACTAAGTTATGGTTAGCCCATGCAATTAAATAGCAGTAATAATAAAACATAATAATGATTTTTAAATACTTAATTATATGGAAAATGTAATATGAGATTTAAAAAAGTGCTACACAGTAAAATCCAAATTTTGTATTTTAAAAAACATAGAAAATAGAATGTCAATGCTGATGCTTTCTAGTGGTTGGATGAAAGATAATTTTAATGTTTTTTGTCTTTATGTTTCTCTATATTTTCTAAATTTTTGTAATGCCATATAGTACCTTTGAATTCCAAAAATTAGGGCAAAGTAAAGCATAAAAATTCCTCAAATAAATTTCTCCTAATCTCCAGCATTGAAGCAAAAGGAGCCTGTTTTGTTTCTGTCTGAAACAACCAGAGGCACCTCCACCCAGAGGCAGGGGTCTCCACTCCAACCCTTTCTCTGTATTAGACTCCTTAGTTTTCATAAGAAAATGCCAATTCTACTACCAGCTCAACTGACTCTGATAGATGTGACCTTCATTGTCATCATAGATTTTCTATACTTGAACATCTCTCCTCAGAGCATAACCTTGAACTCTGCTGTCCAAAATGGTTAAAAACCTTGACTGTAAAAAAAAAAAAAAAAAGGTTTATTTTTGAAATAAAACTTCCAGATTGCCATACAATCTTATATAGTCTTTTTTTAATATATTTTATTGATTTTTTACAGAGAGAAAGGGAGAAGGATAGAGGGTTAGAAATATCGATGATAGAGAAACATCTATCAGCTGCCTCCAGCACACCCCCCACTGGAGATGTGCCTGCAACCAAGATACATACCCCTGACCAGAATTGAACCCAGGACCCCTTAGTCCACAGGCTGACGCTCTATCCACTGATCCAAATCAGTCTGGACCAGTCTTATACAGTCTTATCATTTCTCTGGGACTTGATGTTTTACCACCATATCTTACTGCTGTATCCTACAACCTCATTGCTGAACTCCTTACAGAATTACTGAGCTGAATTTGGCCATGAAAGCATTAGCTTGCTTTGAGGGGTCTTATAATTAAAACTCCTATGAAACCCATCATTGCATTCTATATAGAAGTGCTCCTGAAACAGCTGTTCACCACATTGTCACACTTTAGGAAACATTTTTTTTCTCAGATCAAAAATCTTTCTATGCAAGGAGTTTGTTGTAATCTTCTGGACACTGTAATTTATATTATCAATTTAAAACTACAGGCCACACACACCCCTCTGTTTGAGCTGCTGTAAATTTCTGGGCCAAATATATGGTGTTCCTCCAGCAAGTGTATGAATGTATGTTCAGTGTACTGGTCTCTGATTTTACTCAGGCATTGATTTCCCCCTTTTTTATTTTTATATACTCCTTCAAAGCCTGTAAGGAGAGGGGAAGGGAGAAGTGAATAAATGAATAAATAAATAAATAAAAGCGAAGTTGTGATGGGAAGTTATGACTATAATTTCAAGTGAACACAATGAAGAGGAGAGGTTTATTGCTTCATTCTGTTTTTCTAGAACAATCTACAGTGATTCAAGGGTCGCTGACTTGGTGAAAACATGACAGATGGAAGACTTTCCCCCACTACTTGTTTTCAAGAAGAATAACAGAGTTCGAGTTCCAGGTATAGGGACAGCTCTGACGAAAATCCACTGTGACAATAGACAATCGAAAATGGACAATTTTTCAGGGACTGGGCCAGCTGCTTTGGTTTCGAGTGACCGAATCAGACAGGCAAGTAAGAGTGACTTTTTCTGTTTCTTTGCAATTTTCCAAGTTCAAATTCTACATTGAATCCACTCATGACACAAACTCCTCTACCTACAAACTTTCAACTTCAGCAAAAGGAAAACAAAGCCAAGAATCAGAACAAAGAAGGCTCTGCAAATCCCCAACAACAGTGTGGGCAGTGACAGGGCCCTTTGTTCACAGTGCCTGCCCTGTTCACACCTAAGAGAATGTCCTGCGGTTTCGTTCTCCTTCCCCTGTCCTTACAGGATTTCCATCAGCTGATGTTTTTGTCTAATATTTAAGTTTGGTGTTTCCACTTTCTCTGAAGGCAGCATTTGATTTCCTTCCTTCCTGTAACAGCACTGTGCCTGTCTTAACATTCCCTCCAGAACGATTTTTCTCTCTAAGGTGCTGAGTCACTGAAGGGCGCTAGAGACTCTGTGGGAGGCAGCAGTCAATTGAGAAAACAATCATTTCCCAGGACTCAAAAGTTCACTTTCAAGAAGAGTGAGCAAATTCAGGAGGACCAGGAATGTGGGAGAGAAGTTCACGCAGAGTAAAAGGCTCAAAGTCCATTTCACACAGTTTGTGGAGGATCGTATTTCATAAATGAAAAAATGGTATGAGTGGAAAATTCCTTCATTTAGTGCCTCAACCTGGGCTGGGACTGCGGAGAGTTCTGTTGAGTTCTCATCTTTTCTACTGGCCTCAGCCTTAGGGCTTTTCGCCTGTGGAACAGGCAGATGACTTATTCTGTAGCAGCAGAGTTCCCAGAAGATGAATGGGAAAGAGTTTTGAGTTTTGGGAAGCCTTAATTTAGCCACTGATCTCTAAATATCCAGTGCTTCAAAATCAAAATTTGGGTACATCTGAATTTTCCATTTTATATTTCTCAAAGGACGCTGAATTGAAAGTAAACATTTTAAGCAAAAAAAAAAAAAGATGTGTAACGGGATATACAAGTAAAGCTTGACACTATAAGCCTTAAAAATGGATACCGTGGCAACTTCTTGTGAATCAACAATATTTTATAAAGTTTTTCTGCTCTCTTTTAAAAATATTTTCTACTCTTATTATTTTAGAGAAAGGAAGGGAGAGAAAGAGAAACATCAACGTGAGAGAGAAACATCGATCCATTTGCCCCAACCCTGGTGTGTGATTTGACGGGGAATCGAACCTGCCACCTTTTGGTGTACAAAATGATGCTCCAACTAGCTGGACCACACTGGCTGAGGTTCAACAATATTTCTTTAAGAATGGACACTGGTTCTACCCAAATACAGAGACACTTCCCATAAAACCCTCTTCAAACCCTTTCCATAATGTCAGTCATACAAACATCAGCTACCATTTGGGTAGCATCGTCTCATTATAACTTTATCATCTTACCTGTTCTAGCAAAAACCATATGAAGTAGGTATAATTATTCCATATTTTAAACAAAAAAACTGAGGCTCAGAGAAATTAGGCAATCTATCCAAGATTATACTATGTAAGAAGCAGAGACTACTCTATCTAAACTCAAATCCACTCTTATTTCCAGTTTGGTCAGCTAATCTGCTATACTGACTTCTGCCGAACTTTCTACTCTCAGCCACCTTACAGAAAGGCACAAAATTTGAAATCACATTCTCATCTCACTAACTGTGTCATAGTACACAGTTGTCTGAGCCTTTATTTCCTCAGCACTGAAACTAGGATAACAATGTCTACCTATCATGTTAAAATCATGAGATGAGATAATGTATGTAAAACATGGGTCACAGTGCTTAGCTTATACTAGGTGCTTAATATGTATCAGACTATGACCATACAAATCTTGATTTATACTGAAATGCATGCTACTTCACCTTTTTTCTGTTTCCCCAGCTAAATGAAAAACCCTATGACTCCTACTTCTTTTGTATCTTTCTTGTCAGTTAGAATGCTATTGACTACATGTTCTGGAAGCCAAATTTATGCTGGGTAGAGCACAAAAGAAATCAATTACCTCACACAGGGGGATGGCCTGGCCAGGCCTGAGGGGTGATTGGTTCTGCAGTCCACAATGTCTGTAAGGACCTGGATTCTTTCTGTCTGACCCGCCATCCACAGGATCTGCTTCACTCAAAGGCTTACTGCCCTTACTGGTGGAGGAGGGCTACAGTGGTCTGCAGTAATCTGTAGCATCTACTTCGTTTGCATCTGAAAGGAGAGGAAAGCTACCTCCCTGTAGTTCTATCAAAGAAAATAAAAGCTTATGTCCTACAGTCAGCTAATCGCCTTGCATCTCATTGACCCACCCTGAACCATCACACCTAAAGGGAGTATTTTCAGGATTCAGCTACTACTCTCCTCAGAGATTTGTACTTTCGAGCTCAATTACAGCTTCTTGAATGAATGAATGAATGAATGAATGAATAAAAACAAACTTATTTATGACTCCAGATAGAAATTCTTGTAACATTCAGAAACCTGACAGTGAATTGGTACAGAAGTAAACCATGTTTGCCTAATAAAGAACCCACAGTACCTCCAAGCCATTGGTTACACTCACACTTACTTTTGCGTTAGACCAATCCTGTGGTGATAGCAATTAAGTGTGATATATAAATACACTTCAAGTGCAAATAACATGAATATACAGAACAATGAGAACCATTATCTACAGAATGGTTCCCAAAAGATGATTAGGAGGTGGATAGCCACTGCATTAAATAACACTGAGTTGCATAACAACACTTAATCTATATTCAACTTCTTTTCAATCCTCCTAATATCATCAAAGCTAAAGCCAGTTTAGTGGCCTGAGTCTTTAACTCTCTCTACTACTTAGTAATCTCCCTCTAACAAAGGCTTGGGCAGGGAGCTTTGGAGGACATCTACTTGGACTTGTGATTGTTTTGTTGTCCTTTCAGTAATTTTTACAGCTACCTAAGTAACTCTGAAAAATTATATTGCTCTTCTCATTTGAAGTAATGATTTAAAGTTTCCTTTGGAAAATAAATCTATTTAGGGAAAAGAAAGCTAATTAAAATAATTAGTTTAGAGAAGAGATTAGATATAGATATGTTAGAAATGATGAGGACATATGTAGTGAGTGATATGTGGATATGGAAAACATTTTTTAAAAAGTGATATAAGAACACTAAAGTTTGAAAAGCAGTTACCTGGAGTAATTAGAGAATGACTGCAGAATTAATGCAAGAATAAGAATGCTAGCCCAGAGGGCAATTACTTCAGGAGCCACACGAGGGCAGCGTATCAGGGACTATAAAGCCAATTTGGTCAGTGAGGATCTTCCTTACCTAAAGCGCAGTTCCTCAAAATGTGGTCCACAGACCAGCAGCAGCACTAGCACCTAACAGCGTGTTAGAAAAGCAGCGGCTCTGGCCCACCCTGACCTACTGAATTGGAATTTACCTTCTAACAGAATTCCGTAAGGTAATTCTTATGCACATTAAAGTTTGAGAAGCACTGGCTCCATAACTTTGGGGTTCTCTTTGGCTACTTTCCCCTTTTGGGGAGCAGGGCTAGCATAGTATAAGTTTGATGAAGTATATTTGCTCAGGGATTCTACAGTCACACTATTTAGTTTCCTCAGTTCATCCTCTAACAGTATGACTTAGGCAAAAAAAACCCACACAACTGCATTTCTAACTCTTAGAACATTACTTTGATAAATAGATGATCAATAAATGGATGAATAAATGAATTATTCAGGTATAGAGAAATCATATGCCTTGACAATATTTCTATGTTCTCACCATCCTTTATTTGGTTGGTTGAATGGAATGTGAGAGCTATTTATCCCTTTTAGTATCAACTGTTCTAAATCGTTTTGTATTAAGACAGGGAATAAATATTTTCACATATGCATATTCAAGGATTCCTTCCACATCCAGGTGAGCTTTCCCAGGGTCTTCCTCCATATTCTGGTGCCTGTTCCTATTGTTCCTGGGTGTGCACAGCGTGTACAGGTAGAGAGAAGTAGAGTTTGCGTAAGAAAGGGTTCACATCCTGACTCTGTCGTTGTTTCAGAAAATCTAAGACTTAGGGAAACCAAGGTAAAGAACAAAACACACTTCTGTTTTGTTACCTAGATTCTTCCAGACATATATTAAAAATGAATGTATACTTCAAGGAGCAGTGCTAACACCTAACATCCAAAAGAATACTTCATTGTTTTCCCTTTTAATAGGTACAAGTGCAGGAAATTGAAAAGGCAGCAGAATGCTCCCAAATGTCTGAACCAGAAGGCCTCCTGCCTCTGTAGGCTTTGTGTGTTTTCTGATAATTCACTCACTACAAATCGATTTATGGTTGAGTGGTCTCTCTATCAGTTCTGATGCCAGAATATATTGAGAAGAAAGAGAAATCTAGTTGATGGGGCTATTCCCGTGCTGAGGTGAATCTTTAAGACTCCATTCTCAAAAAAGGGCACTGACCAATAACTCAAGAAGGCAGCGTTGGTGGAGAAGGGGGTTCTTATAGCCCGTGCCATGAAACCAGTTCATAAAGCCTGGTTGTGGGGATACCCCTTCCTCCTTTCTAAATATGCACGTTTGTGATTTTTATCTTCTTAATTTTATTTGTACTTCCATTCATTCACTCATTGTATTTTTTCATTCATTCGACAAATACTTTCAAGTACCTTCTAAAAGCTAGGGATATAAAAGGAAAAAGAGAATCAAGGTATCTGCTCTGGGAAATTTGGCTTCGATCTAGAATGTGAACAAGGAGACAATTAGCCAAACAAAGATTACCTTGACTGGTTATAGAAAATGAAAAAACAGAATAATGTGATTGTGAGTGGGAAACGTGAGCAACCTTAGCATGACTCATCAGGCAAAGGCTCTGAGAATGTGACTTTTGCTCTGAGACCTGAATGGGAGTTAACTATACAAGCCTTACAGGAAGGGTCTGCCAGGAGAGGACAATCACCAGATGCCCTGGGGGGGGGGAGGTGCGGGGGGTACAAAAAGAATATCAGAGTCTGTAACAAACTGAGCAAGATAGAGAGTAGTGTGAATAAAAGATTCAATGAATTGATATATGTCTGTGTGGTGGAAGGTGTGGGAAAGGTGGAGATGACATGAGAGCACAATGTGATTAGCCTGGAAGCCCCATTTGTTTTTACAGCCAATGGTTGTAAGGAAAGGAAGATTCTTTGTGTATTGGGCTGGGTTGACTTGAGTTCTGTTGATGCTCCCAAGTGGATCTATTGGCATAATCTTCACCATTGAGTAGAAATGGTACCTGATCCTATCACTTTATGTTGTATGTTGCACGTTGAGTTGTCTTGGAAGCTGCCCAATCATGGTGGCTCTTGAAGAGAAAAGGACAATGTTAAAATCTGACCCACTGGTGAAAAGTTTTAGATATTAAAAATTTTAGACTTATCAGTAACTGTTATAATTATCTCCAGCTTAGAATCTATTTTTTGGAGCATCGTTACTCTTTATAATTAGTTCTATAATTTCTCCATAGAATATGGTCCATTTTATCTGAAGTACTAAACCAAGCACTAGCAGTTGATCCATGTCTGCCTGTAATTTGCATTGTTCTTTATCCAAGGAAATACTTGTTCTTATTAGCCAGATAGAGATGTATTATGAATGTCAATGTAACTTAATTAAAGCATAATATTAATCATAAGACTCTCTTCTAGACTCAAATACTTCCCCAATGATGTTTACTTGCCTAGACCTTCCCTGATGAAATGCAACAATAAATCAGATGAAAGCACTTTTGATGAGTAAGGAGATTTAAGCAAAGCCTTTCTTAATGAAAAAATAATGTAATAGAAAGTATAGGAAGGATTGTATCTGCTAAATTACATCCAAAAGGGGATCCCAATAAAATAAGAAATTTGTTTTACTGAGTTTATACCTGAGCATTAAGTAATATTTATGGAACTTCTGAGTATTCATTGGTACTGTGCTATGTTAGTCAACAAAGCAGTTCATACCCTCTATTCATTTTCTCAAATTTTATTCATTATTATTCAAAATGCAGAAATCAATATTAGGCATTAGAAAAAGATCAGGCATAATCACAGTTTCTTGCCTACTATTTACATAAGCAGTAGCATAAAAAAACTGAAGTGAGTTTTGTATTAATGGAAATGGCTGCAGGTTCTTTAGGGAAAATTGATCATTTCTTAGAAAAAATATTTTAATGAATATTTGGTTAGTCAAGATAAACCCCAAAACTTGGTACTAAAGAAGTGCTTGCGGGTGGGAGTGGGAGTGCAGTATTCAGGCAATGAGGTGTTACAGATAGACAAGAATTCTCTCCATAATTAAATAAAAAGGCTGCCTTCCCCAAATGTAGAGATTGTTATAATAACTGATTTGAAAGAGCAGAATTGTCATCCTGAAACCAAAGAGGGAAAGAGAAAGAGAACTGATTAAGAGTGGGTCCAGTCACAATAAAAACGATGACAAGAGAACAAGAGACAGATGCTGGCCATTTGAGAGAATTTGGAAAGCTCAAGGCACTTCTAGCAGTCTCCCAGGATGAGGGCCGGAATTATAGCATTAAAATAAAGACTTACCACAGAAGGCCCGAGAAATGTGTGGATACAGTTGCACCTTAACTTATGACAGCTGAAATATTTTGGGAGCAAGAAGCAAAAAAATTCAACCAAAACCGAATTAAACAATACATGGGAATTTGAGATTCATATGTCCAACAATTGTGTGGGGGTGGAGACGAGATCCAGCCAGGGTACAGACTCTGTGAGAAGTGGTTCTTGAGTCTACATTCCTCCATACATCAGCTCTGCCCCCAGATTGGTTCCACACCATGGTTGTCAACATCGGCTGGGGCCACATCCAAATGAGAGAAGAGACAGGCTTCCCCCAACCATTTAACAAGAAAAATTTTATGTGTTAATTACCTTGGCTGAAGTCACCTAATAAAAGTATCAAGGGTACAGGATTACCCTGATTGGTTCCCATATATCATGGCTAAGTCCTGAACCTAACCTAGAATGAAGTCAAGACTACTCAGAATAGTATTGAGGGGTTTAGAGAGGATGTTTGGAAGACAATTTCTAATAATATTTTTATTGATTTCAGAGAGGAAGGAGGAGGGAGAGAGAAACAGAAACATCAATGATGAGAGGGTATCATTGATCAGCTGACTCCTGCACACTGGGATGAAGCCTGCAGCCTGGGCATGTGCCCTGACCCAGAATCGAACCATGACCTCCTGGTTCACAGGACGATGCTCAACCACTGAGCTATGCTGGCCAGGATGGAAGACAATTTTGATGTCCTTCATAAAAATCTAACTACTTTTCTGAACTTTGACATCAGGAAGAGTTTTAGGAATGAGTTTAAAGTCCACTGAAATTTCAGTGGAATGCTCAAGAAAATCCAACTTTAATTACCTTTTCATAGTTGCTACATAACATTATTTTAAATTTAATGCCATTTTCTGAGTTAGACACTACCCGTTTAATCTATCGTATTTTTTTAGTGAAAACCTACCAAATTGAGGACTGAGCATTAATGAATTGCTAGCAATTTGAAAACTTTTCAGAACCAACCACCTCAAGATTTCTTCTCAGAAAGGCAACAGCTGGCAAGTGGAAGAAATTGAAGGTGTTCAGACAGCACAGGGGGGTGGCCTCTCCATCCACAAGACAGAAGCTAGGGCACCTGCCCAAACAGAATGCCAGCTGTGCAGCCTGAAAAGAGAGCCCAGCTGGGAAGCTCAAAAGGATTTTCCAGGACTCTCCCTCTGGGCATCCTTGCACCAGCACGCAGCGGGCTCTCCCAATAAATACCAAAGGTCTGAGCAGCAGGAATTCCTGCCAATGGCGCACAGTTGGAATGATGTTTTAAACAGCAAATACTTTCCAGATGTACAGACTCAGTTTGCTGGGAGATCTGCTTCTGGAGTGCGAGGTACCTGGTCATCCCTGCTGCCTGAAGAGGGCTTGTGGCCTGTGCCCTACTAGACAGGGAGTAAGAGAATTCAGTTGAATTCCTTTTAGCACAATGAAGACAGACCTAAAGAATAATGAAGGTGAAGGTTTTAGAACTTGAAAGATCCTGGGGTTCAGCTACAGACTGAAATTGAGAGTATCTGACATTTTTCCTGAATGATTTGGCCATGTGCTTATTTCTGCTTGCCTGTATGCAGGAGATTAAGGACCACACCAATGAACATTGGGCTAGCATATTCAAAGCTTTTGGGGTTGTTCTCTTTATGATCTCCTTTTGACTGACACTGAAAATTGTCAGTCAGAAGCTTTCCATCTAAAAGCTTTCATGAACTGCACCTGGTAGAACTTTATTATTTTTTTATTTAGCAAGGTCTTCAAAGATTAAAAGCAGGTATATTTGCATTTTAAAGAACATTATGAACTCCCTTGATTATGAGCCCTGCCAGGAAAACAGAACAAAGTTGGGTGGCGAATGCATTATGTATATGTTTGTTTTTAATTGATTGATTTGAATAATTTTCATCGTGCTGGTTTGGATTGACAGCATATGCTATTCTGTAGCTGCTGCTACAGATATTACTTTGCTAAAGGAGAGCCGTTTTCATCCGGCCACACTGACCCTGGACAGGAGAACAGAGTGTGTGTGATAATGAACTAGTCTCAGCTGTTGCAAAGATTCTCTGCTTCAAAATTGTCTACCTTGCAGGTACTGGAATTCCTACTCTTCCCTGTACCTTACAGCTTAGAATTTATTTCAGGAGTTGCCTCCTAAAATGTAAATATTACTTGGAAAAGAAAGCCTTATATTTAGTCAGCTCACATCTGGTTTATATAGAAACTCTCCTTGAGTTTAATTTTATGTCTTGCACATTCTAGTTGAGAGTGGTACCTAAGCTTTTCTCCCCCCTCCCCCAATACAATCTAAATTCTTCATATTTTGGTTATTCCTTTTCCTATAGATGTAGTTATAAAATTATAATACATACACACACAGACCTATTTGTGCAACCAATCCCCTGAAGCATTGCCACAAATCCCATTTTATATTGACGTTGCTATGAATGCAATTGATAGTAGTCATTCAGTTTAGGCCTCCTGAGCTCGGTATTGCATCCTATTCTTGCTATTCTATTTTGTCATTTTCTAACAACAACAACAACAAAAAGTTATCCTGTTGCCAGGTAACCTCAGTAGTATTGTAAGTAACCCTCTGCTTTCTGCATTCTTCTTTCTTCTTGTAGACTAATTATAATTTTTATTCTTCTGAAGACTCTCCCCACTCATGATTGCCATTGTCATTGAATAACTGTCATTATATTATCATCACTATTGAATTCTTTGATGAGAAGCCACAATTTGTTCATCCTTCCACACAATAGAAAATTGATGTGTTCTTACGATGCACTAGAGAAATAATGTGCTTTCGGAGAAATAGTTCCTCTCTTCAAGGTTACATTCCCAAAGAAGATTTGCAACATTTGGCAACCCCACCCCCTTAATTTGTCTCATTCTTTTATGCCCCTATCATTAGCCCTTTCTCTCAAATTAGGCTCGTGACTAAAATATGGTTGTATTTTGTGTATAATGATAAAATTCTGACAGAAAGTATTGTATAGCTGAAGGATGCTCAGCCTGTGAACTGGTAAACATCAGCAGCAACACAAATGACTATGACTACATTTAGCAGTGGGCCTACTGTGTGCCAGGTACTGCTAATAATTTACATACACTACCTCATTTAATCTTCATAAATTCTATGATGTACTGTCATTCCCATTTTATAGATGAGGAAGTTGAGTTGAGACTCAGAGAGCCCAGATTAAATAGTCAGTGTGTAACAGAACCAGGGTTTCTTTATCTAAGATGGCATTGATTATAAGAAGTAACTTCAGTTTAATAACAGCTTCTATATTAGGTGTAAATGTTTATTGTAAGATGACTCTTGAATTCAGAAATATTAAACTATAAGCAAATATGCACCTTAGAAGCTAGAAAATAGTATATGTACCAGTATATAGCCTACTGCCATTTTTGGCTTATAAATTGTAAACATTCCCTAATCATCATTCTACGTAAATAACGTAACTAGAGCAATATCTTCTAATTCCATTGTTTCCCTCTTCCACACCCTAACTCCCATCTCCCCTCTCCTATTTAGTGGGGCTCTTTCCAAGACATGCCTAATGAGTATTTTGTGGTTTGTGAAGACATTAGAAAACCACTTGCCACCTGCCCATAAGTCATATTGAGCAAGATGATCCTCTGACCCCACTATTCTGCTTATATTTTGTTTACCCTTATTATATGTTTTATGTAGAGACAGATTTATATAAATGTCCAAACCCCCACTCTCCTGTGAGTTCTTTGGTGGCAAAATCGGTCTTTTGTTTATCCTAGTAATTCTCAGGTGATCAAGAGGGAGGGGATGATATTGTATATAGCAGATTTTATTAAATAATTAAACCAAGAACTAAAATTCCAGATTGAAATAGTAAATAATAATTCCATTTTAGTTTGCTATCTTGAAACTTGTCAATACACACATTCAGTCAATAATATGTTTGCTTACGAGAAACCTTCAACTTTAAATTTTACTCAGCTGTGATTTTGACCTTAGGAATCCTAGTGATGCAATTCTGTTGCACACCTAAGTGAACAGGAAGAAAAAAAAAAAGAGGACCATGTACCACTGAAAAGATAAAATTTTAAATATTAGGTTTAAAATTTGATGCCTTTTGCAATAGGACCTTGCTATGTATTAATACTACATGCATAAATGGGAGTGAGAAGTGAGAAAGGAAAGGACTATTGTGATATTAGTGAAATATGTTCTGAAAGATGTACTTTGTTTTTTATTTTTAAACTAGAGGCCTAGTGCATGAAATTTGTGCATGGGGGGAAGGGGGTTTGTCCCTCAGCTCAGCCTGCACCCTCTCCAATAGGAGACCCCTTGGGGGATGTCCGACTGCCCTCTCATAATCCGGGACTGCTGGCTCACCTGCCTGCCAACCTGATCACCCCTAACCACTCCCTTGCCAGCCCAATCACCTCCAATGTCCTCCCCTGCCAGTCTAGTCACCTCCAACTGCCCTCCCCTGCCAGTCTGGTCACCTCCAACTGCCCTCCCTGGCCAGCCTGGTCACCCCCAACTGCCTTCCCTTGCTGGCCTGATGACTCACAACAACTCTTCCCTGCCGACCATCTTGTAGCTGTGGGCACTGCCATCTTTGAGGGCATGGCAGTCAATTAGCATATTTCCTTCTTATTGGCTGTGAGCACCGCCATCTTTGCAGCCTGCTGCTCAGTCGTTTGGTCATCCCTCACTAACCCCCCAACTCGTCTCATTGCCCCACACAACCATTTGGTTGTGATGGTTGCTTAGGCATATATATATATATATATATATATATATATATATATATATATATATATATATATATATCAAGATATCAGATTAGATAATCTTGTAACCTGAAATTATTGGAAACATTTCAGGGATTCAGGAACTTCCTGATGCAAAATGAATTTACCTTATCCTAGTAATTCTCTACAGTACTTAGCCTGGAACCTTGCACATAATGAGGTAAATGTTCAATAAGTATTTTAAATCACATTTAATACATCTTTTTCTAGATGTTTAGGCACAGTGTGCTCACATGACAAGAACTAATAAAGTAATTTGGGGAGACCTCTGAGAAATATCTCAGAGTTGAGCTTTCAATTGCTCCTTGAGGCTTTGCTTCAAGACTAATATTCTGTTGTACTTTGCCCAACAAAACCGTAACTTCTCAAAAGTTATTTGTGTCTCCCTTCTTCGAGGGAGATGAATGATGAATGATGTAGGGAGAAGACTGAGCACAGAAGTAATTTTACTAAGCTTAAAGAGCTTGTAATCTTTAGTAAATGTACTTAAAAAAAAATTTCACAGGATGAATAGAACAAATTTTGTCTGAATCCTAGAGATGATTTGAATTTTTTTCATCATACATGGCATAATGTGCATGTACTTTTATAATCTACCCCTCTTAAGAAATAAGTGCATAAATTAAGCCAGAAAATGTGGTAAGAAGCATCTGTTTTCTAAATGCTTTTATTTAGCTAGCTGTGAAACAGATTAAGGTTCATTGTGGCACTTTCGTTTTGCAAAGCATGTTGAACTCTTCATAAATGCATAGATGTTAGTCAGCTAGAAGAAGGGAAGAAAAGAGATAAGCCTCTAATTTAATGAGTAATTAGTCATTTAATTTGCTTTGTCTTTTCTTTGTTTCCTATTATATCTCATCTTAGAATTATTTTATAAAAGAAATTAAACTGAAAGTGAAAGGTAGAGAGGTACCCTGATTGGCAAGTCATGAAAAAATGCTGTACTTGGAATCAGCATAAAAACAACATAGAAAGAGCCTGGATATTAGATAGCTGTTTAAACTTTGGGTTTATATTATGTTTGCATTCAAGATTGTGAATCTTGGATTTAGTGGAACAAATCAGTGATGTTTGGCCTACACATCTCTGGATAATAGGCATGCGCACTTCCCCTGTTTTGATTTATAGGTATCCCGTTACTTATTTGATAATTAACCTCGTATATCATGCTATTTAAACTATATCAAAGTTTACAAATTCCAAACATTACTAGGGTGAAAAGTTTCCTTCAAGAACTAGTAATTATCTCTTCCCATAATAGACCTTGCCTTTTATCTAACCAATGTTTCACATATATTATAGGGGCTGTATGATGGTTTTTTCTTTCCATTTTCAGAAATCATGTTTATATCTTTCACTCCAGACTACACTCCAGAGTCTTTTTTAGCATGACATTAATATCCTTATACTCAGGTCAGCAAACACACTGTGTGGGGGCCATCATTCCTCACCTACACAACCAAGGCAAATATCACTCATCGAGCTTTCCTGTTTAGCCTGAACTTAAACTTGAAATCCAATGTCACATGTGACATTGGTTCTTTCTGGTTTTTTGTGTGTGTGCACCTGCTTCGTGCATTCTTAGAACATTTTTAAATCAATCAATTTAGTATTTGTCATCTTTGATGTCCAGAATGTATCCTTTCTCGTGTTGCTTAAAAAAGAATCAGCTGGTCAAAAGCGATCAGCTTCCAGAGGCAGGGTGTGAACTTTGGGTTCTTATAGTATCACAGCACCAGCCCTTGGGTATTTTTTCTCATGTGCTCATTTGCTTCAGGTTAGAATATAGACATGTCTTTAGAGTTTGTTTAGCAACAATGCGGAACACAACAATTTTCATAAACAGTAAATTTTGTTGGAAAAAGGACAAATATTTCTAACACTGAATTTGGAGCTATGTCCCTATATGTTCTTTTGTTCTAGGTTAATTTCATCAAAACTCTCACTGATTTAAATAATGTTGGCAGAGTCAAGCAGGCCCTGATGGAGATGTTAGAAGCAGAAGATAAGGGACCCAGCACAACGCCGAGACTGTTGTGGATACTTAATAAGCACCTGTTGATTAGTTTGATGGCAATGATTGAGAACTAGTATCTTCAGGCAAATCTCAGGTGTGGTATGCAAATAGTGCTTTGGGAACCTCATCGTATGGTAAGCAGATCTCTCCTATAACCATGTCTGGTTGGAAATACAAATATGCAGTTCAGATGAAATATGGGAGCTCAAAATATAGCCATTATCACCTTCACATCACTGTACGAAATATGGATCCTACCTACAGGTGTTATGCAAAGATATGAAATGGATGAGGTTTCCTAGGGAGAGTGATTTAAACATTAGAAAAGTACTGGAATGAAACCCCAGAGTGAAACACTGGAAGTGGTAGATAAGCTCAGTGAAGAAGTCTGAGATGTGGTCTGAGAGATAATAAGAAAAGCAGAAGGCAATGGTGACAGGAACCTCAAGGGAAAACAGAGTTCCAAGAAGGAGAAGGGGGATTTACCTCATCAAATCACTTTTAATAGAATTTTTAATTTATAGCAGCTCAGACACATAGGAGAAGAATCAAAGAAAGTAAAGGGAAGTTTATGGTTAGGCTTGTGAGAAGTTCTATTAACCAGGTCAACTTCTGTTTTCATGAGAAGTTGAAGATATTGATTATATTAATCAATATAAGTGAGTGAATTATAAAAGCTTGGGACAGCTGATATACAGGTGGAAAAGAAAGGCGAGTAAGAATAAGCAAGAATATTTTACAGAACCCAGGTGAGGCTGGAAGATATGAATTATAATGACACCAATTTATGTCACTCTGTAAGTTCCTCTGGGAGCCCAGTTGTATAAGACAGCAGGGAAGATAAAAATGAATCCATTATTACTTATAACATGACTTCAATGAATTAGAAACCACTGATAGCCAAAGTTATACCTGAAATCTTGCAAATATTTAAGGGAATAAACACTAGGCTAAAGAAACAGTAGTACAAAAGCCTTGAGGTAGAACTGAGCATGGTCTGTTTGAAGAACAGAAAGACAAATATAGCTGGATCATAATGATTAAGAGGGAGAGTAGAGCAAGAGGTAGTTGACAAAGTAAGTAGGAGCCAAGTCCTGAGTGCAGAGCCTTGTACACCATTATAAGAAGTTTGAATTCTATTTTATGTGTGCAAGGGAGCCATTTTAGGCATCATTATAAAGCAAAAATCATGCCTTATTAGTATTTTTAAAAGATAATTTACAATGCAATGAGAAGGGCACTTCAACACAGATAATAGTGCAGTGAAGGCCTGGAGAGGAAGCGGGATTAGAGTGATAGGGGTCAGAGATGGGGGGAAAGGGGACATCTATAATACTTTCAACAGTAAAGATAAAAGAAGGGCACTTCACCGCTATGGTATTTCTTACCCAAAATCCATAATTCTAGTCTAATCATGAGGAAATATGAGACAAACTAAAATTGATGGGCATGGGACATTCTACCAAATACTTGATCATTACTCCTCAGGGTGTCAAAGTCATGAAAACTAAGGCAAGACTGAGAAACTGATAGATTTGAGGAGATGACAAAGACATAAAGACTCCAATGTGGTATTCTAGATTAGATCCTGGGACAGAAAAAAGACATTGGTGGAAAAATCTGAATAAAGTCTCTACTTCAGTTAATAGTCTTATACCAGTGTTAATTTCTTAGTTTTGGCAAATGTACTGAGGTTGTATATAAGATGCTAACTTTTAGGGAAGCTGAATGAAGGGTATATGAAAACTCTGTACTCTCTTTGCAGTTCATCTATTAAAATATCTTCAAAATATGTTTTTAAAAGATAACTTGTAACTTATCTAATTTAATAAAAGAGTAATATTAAAATTGACCATTTCTCTGGGACACCTAAGCCATGCCCACAAGCCAATCAGAGCAGCTGTATACAAATTAACCCAGCCAAGATGGAGGCCGGCAGGCATGGAGCTAGAGTAAACAGGAGGCTCATTGCACCAGGAGTAAACTGTCTGCCTAGGCCAGCTGGGCCTCTCTCTGCTCATGGCAACATTCTTTCAATTATAGAAGCCACAGAACTGAAGTCAACAGGAGGCTTTGTTACCTGCCTAGGCCTGGGCTTAAAGCAACAGTGTATCAATTATAGAAGATAAACCCCAGAAACCTGCTTCCAGCCAGGTCAATGGGAGCTGTGAGCAACCTGAAAGCCTGAAAATGGCCCTCAGCCCCATACCCATCCTGCCCAGTCACCCCAGTAGGGACTCGAATCCTGAAGGGACTGTGGGCAGCCTGAAAATGGCCCTCAGCCCGTCACCCAGGTTTGCCACACCCCAATGGGGTGAGGATCCACGCTGGGGGGCTTGGCCAGGCTGCAATCAGCCATCAGCCCCTCACCCAGGCTGGCCAGGCCAGCCAGCAGATGGACATCCCCAGAGGGGTCCCAGACTGCGAGAGGGCACAGGCTGAGCTGATGGACCTCCCAAGTGCACAAATTTTTGTGCACTGGACCCCTAGTTTCTTGATAATAAGGCATAGAAGAATTAAAATATAATTGAGTATAAATTGCAAATCAAAAAACAAATACAAATTTAACCTTTTCCGTAAAAAAAATAATGTGTATTGATAAGAGTAAAAGCAAGAAGACCATTTAGATTATTCAATTATCTTTGCAGAATATGTGGTGACTTCACAGTGGATGTGGTGGAAAGGAAGCCAATGGATTTAGGATACATTTTGGAGGTTAGATTGGCAGGACTAGTTGAAAGATTGGATGGTGAGGGTAAGAGTGAGGACGTAGGATAAGAGAAAGAAAAATAACAATTGTGCTCAAGTTTTGAGCTAGCAATAAGAGGTTTATGGGTATTATTTGCTAATATAGGGAAGCCGAGTGAGGAACAGCTTTCCTAGAAATGGTGATAGATGATCATTTCCATCATTTTCTTTAGACATGTTGAGTCTAATATACTTATTGACATCCAAGAGGAGATAGTAGGTGTGCAGTGTACATTACAAATCTGGAATTGGGGGAGGTCAGGTGTAAAGATAGATATTTGGAAGTCATTAGGACATAAATGCTTTATAAAGCCACGGGGCAAATAAGGTCATGTAGGAACCTGGAGAGTTGTATAGTTAGAGAAGCTTGAATTCTATCACACTCCAACTTTTAGAGAGCCAGCAGAGGAGAAGTAGCTAGAGATGGGAACTGCAAAGAGTTAACAGTGAGGCAGGCAGAAATCAGGAAAGTCGGGCTCAAGAGGATCAGAAGAGGACAGAGGGAGTCGTTGAATGTCACTCCCTGTGAGAAGAGGAAAAAGAATTAATTTCTGGGTTTGGTAAACGGGAAGTACCGTTGACCTTAAAAGGTCAACTTTTAGTAGAATAAAAGGTCAAAAACCCAATGACAATGGCATTATGGAGCTAGTGAATCAAGACCACTGTTTTCAGTGCATTTGCTGTGAAAGGGAAGCAAAGAAATGGGGTTGGGACAGGAAGGGATATGGAGTCGAAAGAGTTTTGTTTCGTTATGAAGCACATCCTGCAAACCTAACTCAAGCATGCTCCAGTTATGGATTGCTATGCATGTTTGCCGTCTGGCTCCTAAGCCTCGGGAGCAAACATTTTTCCTTTCTGTGCTGCCCCCTTTCTTCCTAGTTAGTTATCATAGTCTCCTGGTCATTTTAACGATAGAACCTGCAGTTGCTCAGTTTATATCAGCCTTGGTATCTGATGAATAAACCAACTCCTCATTTTTAAATTCTTGAAATACAGGGTAGAGCAAAAGTAGGTTTACAATTGTGAGTACTCGAAGCAGAGTTTATTTTTGTATTATTATTTATTAGCTATGGTGTTATTTTCCATGTGAATAACTGTAAACCTACTTTTACCCCACTCTGTATATTGAATTAAACCTAGAAAGGGGTTTTAGAGATTTAATCCAAGTGTCTTATTTTATAGATGAGAAAACTGAAGCACCAAGAGGACAAGTAGAATGTTTCAGTGATAAATCCAAAGATAAAGTCAATATTTTTACCGTATGCCAAGAAACACGTTTCTCTTCCTTGAGTTTATCTCAATATGTCTGAACACTTTTCTAATCTCAGATCCAGCAGCCTGCACATCTGAATGCAATAAAGCATCTTCTTACCTTTAATCACTGGAACCTGAAAGTTTAAGCCATTTCACACCATAGTCAAAGCAAATTCTATGGCATTTGTATACCTTTGTTAATGTAGTTAAGACATCCTTTGAATTTGGAATTGGGCAATGGGGGGTAAGTCATTACAAAAGGTCAGAGATACTTTGTTCTTACAGAAGAGAAGCTCTCCAGCTAAATCCTCAGTTCACAGAGGGCAGGAGCCTGGTTGAATTTCTCGTGTGTGATACAATGCCTTGATTATAGTGCATGTCCAAGAAATCCTTATTTATTGTTAGAAATAATGGGTAAAATACTGTAGTTGCTTCTTAGTCTACTAGTTAGGACTCACAATTCTGGTTTTTGCCTGCCTTTCTTTGGTTTTGTTTTCTGATTAACAATAACCTTCATATTCTGGATCGTGTTGTGCATCTTCCCGTTGTTTCAGGCACTGCTACACAGCCACAGTTTCCATTCTTCCTTAAAAATGTGTAAAGCTAGGTATCTGTGTATTATCTTTTCTAGTTCTTGAAGTAGTAAAAATCTCAATATTTTAATCATTTTGTAAATCTAGAGATCTATGTAGGATGTTAATACTAGTGCTAACTTATGAATTAAAAATTGAGAACCTAGCCTTTCTTACTGGCACTAAGAGAAGCATACAAAAGTATTTACCGAAAGGAAATAATATTACTATGTACATCATTTCTTATATGCTTTACAGAGAGTGTACGGTTCAGTGATCTAAGCCTTGAATATAAGAACTGACATTTATGTCTGTTTCTGAAGTTCACTCTATAGAAGTGATATCATCTGGAAAATGAGAAGTGAGTCCTGTTGAATACTTGATGTCATCGTGAACCTTTCCAAAACCATCTGAAATATCATTTTAAATAGAATATAGGGGGGAAAGCCCTCAAATTCCAATCAAGGAAGCATATTTAAGGAGGCTATTTTATGTTTTAAAATAAAAAAAAGGAAATTCGGTATCAAAATTTCAAGAGAAAAAAAGTTAAGCTATATTTATGTGTGTGTTTTAATTTTTATTTTTAAAATATATTTTAATGATTTTTCACAGAGAGGAAGAGAGAGGGACAGAGAGTTGGAAATATCGATGAGAGAGAAACATCGATTAGCTGCCTCCTGCACACTCCCCACTGGGGACGTGCCCGCAACCAAGGTACATGCCCTTGACCGGAATCGAACCCAGGATCCTTGAGTCCACAGGCCAATGCTTTATTCACTGAGCTAAACCGGTTAGGGCTATGTGTGTTTTTTAATGTTCTGTAATGTCCAAAGAAATTTGACTCAGCCTTAAGGAAAATCTATTTAACTTAACACCACTTTAAGGTGATTTTAAAAATCTATGATGGGAAGTAATTCAAAAGGATAAGCAAAATATTGAAATTCAAGGAATCCAGGATTTCCTGACAACTTTTAGAAATGTTACTCTATTTGCCTGTGATACTTCACACATCTGTAAAATCATTTTCCAATACGGACTTTAATAAAGGTAAGCTTTAATGTCAGACAAAGTACTACGTAAATCTGGAATTTTAAAATCTAATTTTCCTTTAGAAAGTAAATTAATATTCCACTTGAGACTAAGTCAGTTTTATGTTGGCATGATCTAGTTATAGTCAAGCCAGAAATGAAGAGAACTGAAGGTCAACAGAGAAAATACAAAATATTTAATTGGAAATATGGAAGGAGATTTTTGAAGCTTGAGATTTTTCCACCAGAATTAAACTCTTACAATATGTGGCAAAGTTTGACTCCAAAACCACCAAGACACACCTGAAGACTCCTCTACCACATAGCAACAAGTGGAACCCAGCCCAAATTCAGATGAGTCACTTTATATTCACATTTGGTATGCATAGGATTTTCCACTTTGCAATTTATGTTAAAATATACAAGAAGAGCAAAGGTTTTGCCACGGATGAGAACGCATCTAGTTCACAGCAAGCACCCACGTATGGTATCTAGAAGTGGCTGCAAACTTCATGTTTCCAAAGGCAAAGGTAGCAAATCGTCCACGGGCCGGTCAGTCGCTGGCTTGTGTTTTAAGCTGTACTCGAAAGCCTTGGAGGGTGACTGAAGCAGAGCACAATAGGAAAGGCAGATCGGGAAGGCAGACTTGGAAGTGAATGAGCCAAAAGGATTGTTTCTAGACATTTGGAATTTCCTAACTGTAATAATTCAAAACACAGGTAAACTCTGCTCTGCATATGCCAAAAGGCTTCTTTGACGCATGGAGAAACATCTTTGTAGGGCAACAGCTACAAGCCTTCAGGCCTCTGCTGATAACCCTCAAGTAAGAGCCAGATAATATATCCTTTTAAATTTCAATATGTGCTTTTCATGTGCATGGTAGAAAGTGGGTGGGTGAAAATTTTGTAGATATTTTTGTGATAGTTTACAATTCTTCATTTTATACAATAGGTAAATTATGGAAAATCTGTGTGCAAACCAAAATATAATTTAAATGTACTCAGTGAGCTTGCTGAATAAAGGGAAACAAGCATGTCCTCGCCAGTAAAGTCAGCAATAACCCTGTACTCTCCTTTGTGTAAACCTAGACATTCATAATTAGGTTTGATTAAAACCAGGTCCACATACCTTATTAAACCCCACATTTATATAGCAATTTCACTTATTATATGATGTAAAAATCACTAATTGCTTCTTCTAAGTCTCCTTTGAGGATGAGAAGGAAGCATTATTAATCCAATTTTATTTCTCTATATGATTAAACCACTTTGACCGAAATGAAAGCTAGTTATTTTCTCCCTATCATCCTGATAACACCATATTGGAATATTTAAATGAATTCAGAACTGTCAGAGATTTACCTAAAAAAACTGGATTTCTGGCTACTACTAACTAATATTGTAAAGTTCATGCCTAACCAGTAAAAGTGGAGAGAAACATCATGTGAAAAATATTATAACACATATGAATCTGGTACAGTACATGGGTTGTCAAACTATGACCTATCGGTCAAAGCTAGCCCACTATTTGTTTTTGTATGGCTCACAAATGTGGGTTTTACATTTCTAAATGCTTGAAAAAATTCAACAGAAGAATAATATTCTTGTGATACATAAAAAGTATATGAAATTTAAATTTCAGCTTTCATGAATAGAGTTTTATTGAAATACAGCCACTCTCCTTCATTTGTATATTATCTACAGCCATTTTTATGCTACAAAGAAGAGTTGAATAATTCAGACAGAAACTGTATGATTCACAAAGCTTAAACTATTTAGTAGCTGGCCCTTTACAGAAGTGTGATGAAATCTTACATACATGAGAGATCATTTGCATCCCAGCAGTAAATAGTCTAACAATGAAAATTGCATTCATGATTAAAATGAAATGCTAAGATATAATAAAGTTGCCTGAGATTGAAATATGTATAAGTTATGTGGACATATAAACACTAATATTCCAAAAGGAAAATAGTCATGCTGAGATAGTGGATATATAGATGATTTTAAAGTGAAGTTAATTGCCCTTTCAATAAAAGAAAAAAATTAATTATAAATAGAGGTAGAAATGAATCTACACATCATTTTCATTTTCAGACACTTTGATCTATGATACAAGATTTCTTTTGGCTGTCACTCAACAAAACAAGGGACAGAAAAATTGAGTAAAGAAATAACTCTATTCAAACTATGGAAAGAGAAATGATAACACAATTAGTAACACATTTGAATAACTTAGAAGTTGTTAAATGTTTCCTGAATTCCGTATAACTGCACAATTTTTCAGTGTTTGGTTCTGTTTTGGAAGTGTTGACTTTCTTTCTGATAATGACTTCAGACTAAATATAATTTTATATTCTACTAAGTATAGTGGGCATTTTATAGTGCTACCTGGAAAATCAGCATGATTCCTTAGCCTGTTTAACAATTCTTACATCAGGTGGAGGCCAGACCTGGGCTTATGAAGTAGTGAAATATTCTGAGATAGTAAGCCTAGGATTATACCATATTTTAATGTAAATAAAGGTATTCAATCAAGAGGGGAAGTAAAAATCATTCCTTGTTCATTGATTATACCTACTTGAAAATAAACACTAATGCTCTTCAAACACACCCTGATTGACAATTTAATTCAGCATTTTTCAACCTTTTTTCATGTCATGACACCCATAAGGTAATCACTAACATTCTGCAGCACATCAAAAAAATACTTTTTATCGATCTGACAAAAAATAAATAGGTATAATTTTGATTCATTCACACAGGATGGCTATTGTTGTGTCAGCTGCTGTCATTTTTTTATTTGAAAATCTAAGGGAAAAGAGGTCAGTGCCCCTGACTAAATAGTCAGGTACTGCATATTTTAAAAATTCTTGTGGCACACCAGTTGAAAATTGTCACTTTTTCTAAATTTCTGTGCATGTTAGCATCTTTTGATATACTCAGATTACCTTCATTAATTTATAGTAAGGTGACATGTGGCAATAAAGAGAACAAGATTCTCATTGAAGGAGAAGAACTGTATTATATGCAGGAAAGAGGCTTGGCCAACTAGAACACTCATAGCAACTCCAGGGATAACACAAGATTCAGGTGTGTCAAGTAGTAGTCTCTTTGTCTCTCACCTTGATTGTGGCTTATTTCCTTCAGTCATTGTTTCTATGTCTCTTGGCATGACCTTCTTAGTCCTTAATCATTAGGATGCAAAAGTAAGAAATCGGATTTCCTGAAAATTTCTACATATTCCTAAAATTCCAAGTTTTTTATATTTCCACAACAGTATTTATGTTATTCAATAATAATAAGTTATCATAATAATACATGATAATTCACTTTTCTATGAAAGAATTATACAAAATTTTAAAAAATTATGATTATTATGATGATAGTTTTAATGTATCCTATATAATAAGAGAGGAATATGCTAATTAGCTGTTATGCCCCAAGGCATAAAAAACAAGTGCCTCAGGTCACGAATCAACAGGAGGGTGGGCCAGCAAGATGCAAGTGGGCTGTGAGAGCTATAGGAGAGGGCAGGACAATAAACTATGAGGTGGGTGAGGAAGCTACAAGAGGGCAGGGCAGAAAGCAGAGAGTACAGGAGGGTGGCAGCATATAGTTAGTATATAAATATATATTACATGTAAATATATAAACATGTAAATATCATTTTTATAAACATAAATACACGTAAAATATATATTAACATGTAAGTATATAAATATGTGGGGGGGAAACCAAGATGACAGCATAGGTAAATACCTGAAATTGCTGCCTCACACAACCACTTCAAAACTACAACTAAAAGACAAAGCAGACATCACCCAGAACCACAGGAAGACTGGCTGAGTAGAAATTCTACAACTAGAAGGAAAGAGAAAAGCACACTGGGACTCAGAGGAAGTGTGGAAGTAAAGGGCAGAAGTATGGAGGTGCGAGTGGAAAGGGCTGGAAACTGAGGAAGCAGTTTTCTTTTTCAATCAGGAGGGACAAACAAGCTCCCAGCTGCTCTGAACTACAGGTCGGGGCGAGTCTCCAGGGACCAGACTCATACAAGGAGAAACTGGACATCGGGCAGAACTTGAGGGCAGCTTTCTCTCAGAGGTGCTTGCAGCAATAAAGGTGGGACACAGATACCCAGGGCCTCTTAGGTCTGGGTTGAGGATAGCTGTTTGCTCTGCCCTGGTGATTCCCTGAGACCCCGCCCCACCCAAGCTGCATGTAGAGGCATTTGCATATGAATGGCCTGACCCTTGCAATCTAAAATTGCCTAATAAACTGCAGCTGGGTAAGAGAGACCCAGAACACCCAAAAGAAGGCCGAAGGCCTCACAGCAGCTTGCATTGCTTCACAGCTGGGCCTCATCTGGGCAGCTCCAAACCCCAAACAAAGAAGAGGAACCTGCAGATCTCTCTGTAGCTCCTGCTGGGTAGCCTCGGGCAGAGGCTAAATTAGCACCTCCTTAGAGATTCAAGAGTCAGTGTACCCAGTGGTCAGAGTGGGACCATCCAGATTACAACTCCTCAGATCCATAAAGGACACACTTAGGGGGCAGACTTGGTGAGCACCAAAGCCCCACTGAAGCAAGTCTTGCCCCATAAGGGTGTCTCCAGCACAGAAGTTCTCCCACCATAGACACAGCTGATTCTCACAGCCAAGTGACCTGGAGGTCAATTCCTTCCAGTGGTACCAACAACAATCAAGGCTTAACTACAACAACATTGTGCACACAGCCCACAAAGGAGTGCACCAAGAGTGTCCACCTCAGGTAATTGGGGAGGCTGAGCCACTGAGCCCTATAAGACACCTAGCACAGAAAGCCACTCTATCAACACAGGAAGCAGCCAAAATGCAGAGACAAAGAAACAGGTCACAAATGACAGAAATGGAGGAAAGCAAACGGCTAGATATAGAGTTCAAAACCATGGTTACAAGGTTTTTCAAAAATTTTCTAGAAATCGCTGATAAATTTAGTAAGACCCTCGATAAGTCCAGTGAGACCCTAGAGGATATAAAAAAGGACCAACTATAAATTAAGCATACACTGATTGAAATAAAGAATAATATATAGAGATCTAACAGCAGACTAGAGGATCCCAAGAATCAAGTCGAAGATGTGAAATACAAAAAAGCAAAAAAAACCTAAACAGAAAAGCAAAAAGAAAAAGGAACCCAAAAATACAAAGATAGTGTAAGGAGCCTCTGGGACAACTTCAAGCGTACCAACATCAGAATTATGGGGGTGCAGAAGAAGAGAGAGAGCAAGATATTGAAAACCTATTAGAAGAAATAATGACAGAAAACTTCCCCCACCTGGTGAAAGAAATAGACTTACAAGTCCAGGAAGCATAGAGAACCCCAAACAAAAGGAAACCAAAAAGGACCACATCAAGACATCATAATTAAAATGCCAAGAGCAAAAGACAAAGAGAGAATCTTAAAAGCAGCAAGAGAAAAACAGTTAGTTACTTACAAGGGAGCACCGATATGAATGTCCAGCTGATTTCTCAACAGAAACTATGCAGGCCAGAAGGGAGTGGCAAGAAATATTCAGTGATGAATAGCAAGAACCTACAACCAAGATTACTTTACCCAGCAAAACTATCATTCAGAATTGAAGGTCAGATAAAGAGCTTCACAGATAAGAAAAAGCTAAAGGAGCTCATCACCACCAAACCAGTATTATATGAAATGCTAAAAGGTATTCTTTAAGAAGAGGAAGAAGAAGAAAGAGGTAAAGATAAAAATTATGAACAACAAATACATATCTATCAACAAGTGAATCTAAAAATCAAGTGAATAAAAAATCTGATGAACAGAATAAACTGGTGAATAGAATAGAATCAGGGGCATAGAAAGGGAGTGGACTGACAGTTCTTGGAGGGAAAGGGGTGTGGGGAGTGCAGGAAGAGACTGGACACAAATCGTACACCTATGGATGAGAACAGTGGGGAGGAGGGTAAGGGCAGAGGGTGGGGTGGAAACCTGGTGGAGGGGAGCTATGGAGGGAAAAAAAGAGGAACAACTGTAATAATCTCAACAATAAAGATTTAATAATAAAAAGTATATAAATACATTATAAATATATATAATATGTAAACATATATAACACGTAAAAATGATCTCTACCTGATCATTATAAAATACTAAAAGAATGGAAAGATAACACAAAATAAATGTCAAATAAAAACAATTTCAAAAATTATAGTAGAATGCCATAAATATTTAATATATTTTTTCTTAACATTTTCCCTCTAGCTTACTTTATTGTAAGAATACAGTATATAATACATATAACATATAAAACGTGTTCATTCGCTATTTATATTATCGGTTTCTGTCAACAGCAGGCTATTAGTAAAGCTATTGAGGAGTCAAAAGTTATATGTGGATTTTTTTTAACTCAAGTTTATATTTGTTTTGACTTTGTTTTGGGGTGTGTGTCTGTGTTTTAACGTCTTTATTGTTTAAAGTAGTGCATATGTCTCCTTTTTTCTCCCATTGAACTCTCCCCAGCCGTTCTCACCCCTTCAGCCCATGCCGTTACTCCCTATTGTCTGTGTCCGTAGGTTATGCTTATATGCATGCATACAAGTCCTTTGGTTGATCTCGTACCCACCCCCCAACTCCACCTTCCCTCTGAGGTTGTACAGTCTATTCAATGCTTCTATGTCTCTGGCTCTATTTTTGTTGATCAGTTTTTGTTCATTAAACTCCACAAATGAGTGAGATCATGTGATATTTATCTTTCACTGACTGGCTTATTTCATTTAGCATAATGCTCTCCAGCTCCATCCATGCTGTTGCAAATGGTAAGAGTTCCGTCTTTTTTATAGCATGTAGTATTCCATTGTGTAGATGTACTACAGTTTTTTTAATCCACTCATCTGCTGATGAGCACTCAGGTTGCTTCCAAATCTTAGCTATTGTAAATTGTGCTGCTATATATATAGGGGTGCATATATTCTTTCTGATTGGTGTTTCTGATTTCTTGGGATATATTCCTAGAAGTGGGATTACTGAGTCAAATGGGAGTTTCATTTTTAATTTTTTGAGGAAACTCCATACTGTTTTCTAAATAAATATTTAATATTTAAAATTATTGTTAAAGTAAAACTTCAAAATGCACCTAGAATTAATTGCTTGTTCAACATATAAAATTTTTTTTATTTTGGTCAAATTGTTGAAAGTGTGTCCAAAAGCATCCTCAAGTTGAACATTAGGGCACATGTTATTTAATAAAGTTCATTTCCTTGTTTAATGAGAAAATATTGTGTCTGGTTGCCCTGATTTTGGTTTTGCTATTGAAATCAATCTTCTTTTGATAATTCAGATCGTGGATATTTTTCTGATTTCATATAGTAATATTCCACAGCATGTACATCTTTTTCTCTGTGTTTTTCTGTTATAGTATTTACAAAGATCTGTAGCCTATAGAGAATATTCAAACACCGAAAATACCAGTGATCATTACTAGGAAGTATTGAAATTATAACATTCTGATCTCCCAGCAAGTTAGCAAGCTTTATAGAATCATATATGAAAATTACCAATTAAGGACTGATTTTGCTTCCAGAACATATGTCTTAGGACACTACTCATAGGATTTGTATGACGTGTACTCTTCATATAAACTTATTAATTTATTTCAATTTGCAAGAATAACTTATCGTTAACAAAAGTTGGGGCCATAAAAATACACTTATAATATGGCCATCACTACAAGCACATGGTTGGATTGTGACCACTCGATTCTACATGCTCCTGACCTGTTCCCAGAAATATCAACCTTAATATTTGACTCTATTTGTCGGCATTTCCTACACTTGCTTTTGACTTGATATCAGGAGCTTCCATGAATCCAGTGATGTCTCCAGTTGATTGCTGGGCTTTAATTCTCACAGGAGAATTTTGGTAAATTGTCCCTGTTTTCTCAGTTTCTCAACTGATTTTTCTATGTATTCAGAATTCATAAAAAAGCGCAAACTTCTTGAGAAAATGCTGGGAAGAAATTTCCACATGGAAATGCTATGGTCAACCAATCCCCCACCCTTCTCCCTTCACCCCCTCCCCCCCCTCCCAATACTTCTTACTACAGCTTTCTGCTTACCTTCAAAATACTGTGCTCTCTAACTGGCCCAGCTTGCCTCCATTGTTACTTCTTTAGGCTATACTATTGTCTCCAGGTTCTTCTTGGATCAGATGCTTATCTCCAGGCCAAACAGCTGTGGCTTAGAGGAAATGAGGTCCAGCCTGTAGCCTGCTGCCTCAGCTCTAAGAGTAGGGCAACTTTTGCTCAGTTTGCGGGCAAGCTGGGCACAGTGGTGTAGTACTCACTACAGCTTCCTTTGGGTGAAAATATCCGTGAACTGATCTAACAAAATATTATCGCCTTGTGCAGTGGATTCCCTAACCCTCTAGGGTTTTTTTGTTGCTCAGCACCTGTAAACATACTGGAGACTAAAACTGAGGCAGAACCAGACTGCTCTGCGTATCAAAGAGAGGGGAAGGCATATAGAACTTGGGTATTTGGGGAAAGAAACCCAGAAGACAGGGCCAGGGAAGGTGAGGACAATGTTAAGAGAAGAGGCCAGGGGAAAAGAAACTCCTGTTGGAAGCACAACCAAGGAAGGGACTTTAAAATCAACAGAAGACACATGAAAGTAGGAATTGGGTGTCTTTCCTTCCAGTGACATATTCTCTTCCTTTGGTTTTCTCTCTTTGCTTTTTTTACATAGTATTAAAATGATGTTAAAACAGAGTATTTTGGTTCTCCTCCAACATGTCTAACTACTCCCTTCTTCTATGGAGATAAGAGCTCCTGACTGTTCCCTACACAGGGCCATCCAGACTGGAAGTTACATTTCCCAGCATTCTTTGTAGTTAGGATTGGCTTCTTGACTGACTGAGTCCAGAGGTACCTGTGCAGGAGAGTCATGTGGCAACTTCTGAGACTTGTCCTTCACAGACAGTACCAGTGCTCTTTGCCTTTTTTTTTGTTAATCTCTTCCTCCATCTGACTGCCAGAAACACAGGCACCTCCATCTTCAGCTTTGAGGCTGAGTCTGTGCAGAGTGGGACAATAAGACTAATGTCTGTGTGCTATCAGCATACCAGCCCTGGACAGCCAAATGGATTTTCATTTAACAGAGAAATAAACTTCTGTCTACCTTTACCCACTGCTATTAAATTTTCTTCACACATATTTGCAATTAATCTTGAGTAATATAGACGCATGAATTTTGCTATCGTCCACCCTTTTTGCTTAATACTATATAACACATTTTTATTGCCAAATATTCTCTCTCCCTTTCTCTCCCTACCTCTCTCTCTTTCATAATTTTTTTTTTTTTCAGAGAGGAAGGGAGAGGAAAAGAGTGATAGAAACATTGAGAATCATTGATCAGCTGCCTCCTGCAAAATCCCCACTGGGGATTGAGCCCCTAGACTGGGCATGTGCCCTGACCAGGAATTGAACCGTGACCTCCTGGTTCATAGGTTGATGCTCACTGAACCACACTGGCCAGGCTTGCCAAATATTTCTTGTAACTGAGTGTTGGTGTTTTCCAAGATTCATAGGTTGGAATCCTAACCGCTAATATGATGGTATTAAGAGATAGGGCCTTGGGGGGATAGTAAGTCATGAGGAGCCTTCATGAATGGAATTAGTCCCTTTCTAAAGAGACTCCAGGGAGCTCTCTCACCCTTTACACCATGTGAGGACACAGCGAGAGAGAAGAAAGCCATCTATGAATTAGGAAGCAGGCGCCGGACGCAGAGGCACTGCTGGTGCCTTGATCTTGGCAGCATCTGAAATTACAAGAAATAATTTCTGTTGTTTATAAACCACCCATTCTCTGGTATGCTGTTATAGCAGCCTGAATGAATTAACACAGTAATCATAATTTTTAATGGCTCTTTGCAATTTCATCTCATAAACATGCCACAGTTTACATAAGCAATTCCTATTATTGAATGTTTAAGTTGGCATTTATTTATTTAGCTCTGAAAGCTTTCTAGTTTTACTATACCCATCCCTATTAGAAACACTAGTACAAGACTGGGATAATTATCTTTGTGGCTATCCAGTTACCATGACTATTTACTCAGAAACATTCTTATCTCCTTTTGATTTGTGCTGCTATCTGATATTAAATTCTTATACTATAGTTTTCTGGTTTATTCTATTCCATTAATCCATTAATCTAGCTATTATTAGGCCATGTCTTATTTTCAATATTATACCTATAAGACGGCCTATCTACAAATAATATGTTAAAATACTTACAACTTTTTTGAAGGGCTTGGGTCAGTCTATTTTACCCATATGTCTTATAGGCACACTTTCCTTTCTAGAGCTGAGTCTGTTACTTTTTAAAACATGCTAATAATAATTATACCTTGTTTTCTCTCTAAACAGTATTTACTTCCCAGCTCCTTCAAATGTATTGTTTCATTTGAATTCTAAATGGAGTTGTTATGACAGTACTCAGATTAGCCACATTTAACCACTCAACCTTCCAAAATTTGAAACCAAAGGATTTTTAAAGGAGGTTACAGGCAGCTCGCTGAAATTGTTCTGAAATGCTCCTAAGGAGGCAGCTGTCAACTCTCTTGGCTACAGCCCGCAGTGCTCACTGCAGATTATTGATGGTTCCGCAGTCGGGTCAGAGCCTGTTCGCCTCTTGCTAACTTTGGTTGCAGCTGTCTGCAGTCATGCTGAGCATGTGAGGTCCAGGCACAGCCATCCACACACTGCTCTCCGCCTGCTTTAAAAATAAATCCCTATAAAGTAGGACAAGTGATTGAAGCTTTGTAATGTTTCAGCTTGGGTCCTCCACTCTGATCTTAAATCGACAAAGCATGTGCTTATAAAAGAGGTGAGAAGCTGTTGTTTGAATAATAAGACATGAGAGAGACATTTTACAGATTTTCAGTTGGTACTGCAGACAGCAGGATGATATACCATAATCAGAGTTCACTCAACCCACTTCTCAGAATAGCATCTATTATGTGCAAAGGGACATGGAAGGAATATATTCTTCTGTACTTTAAGTGCTTTAGCTACCAATAAGATGTGGTTCAAGTGTGAGAGAAAAGAAACTCAAGCAATTTTTAAGGAAATTTACTTCTTAGAAAACCTTAAGTGCCCAGTAAATTTGCTGAAAACACTCTATAACTACATTCTCTAAAAAGTTTTTAAATGTTATAAAGAAAAGGTCATAGCCACTGTCGTCAGGAGCATGAAAGTGAAATGGGAGTTTATAAAGTGGAACTGAAGAAATTATACTGCACATTCAGGCAGTCCAAAACAGAAAGCTGCCTTAGGTAGAGATAACAATCAGTTGGAAAGGAATGGTCAAGCCAAAAAAATAGTCCTAGCAGAAGTCAATCTGCATATACAAGGGATTTTATGAACAAGAAAATAAAAGGGAAGAGTAGAAGGTTGCTCGAAATCAGAGTTTCCCAAGTTGGGGCCATCTGAACAAATTGTCACAGGATACGAACACCTGTGCCATGAAGAAAGTGTTCCATGCTCACATCAGTTAAGGAGATGCTGGATTAAGCACATTTCTACACCACAGGACTTCCTGGGCCTTCAATAGACCAAAATAGATTGTGCACCTCCAAAAAGGGCTTTAGGACACAGCAAGTTCCCAAACTTACTTGACCTCTACTGAGGTAAGCTATTTTCATCTCCTGGAACACTGGCTTGGAAAATACAGCTCAAGGAAACATGCAGTTATTCAGACTATTTTGCTAAGCGTCAGGCATGCCAAGAGAGCAAATTAACACTTTCTTTCATATCCTGCAGAGAGAAAATTCAACACTGCTGTTGTGCCACCCTTAGTTATTAAACTGGTCCTCAGGAACTGTGGAATTGCTTTTTAACATTCAGAGCGTGTATGGAAATTGTCTCAAAACAGAAGTTTAAATTGAACTCCTTTAAATTAAATTGTCTTTTTATAAGAGAAGAGTTCCATTGCATACTTGCGTATTTTTGCTTTTGTAAAACAGTAGAAGTTTAGACTTGGGCAAGATCTTAAAAGAACAATAGTTTAGCCAATCCTCTGATTTTACAGATGGGAAAACTGAAACCCAGATTAGTTAAGCAGTTTGTCCAGGATTATTCAATTGGTTAGGAGTCTAATAAGGCAAGCTCCCAGTTCTGATAACTCTCATACCATCTCGCTTAGTCTCATAAGTCTCATACAGCAGGCCAGTTGTTTTTCTTTTTAGAAAATTAAGCACATAAAGATAAAAATGAAAATTAATTTACTCAGTGCTTCACCTCACAACTCCCTCTAGAATGAATAGTTTTGTTATCTTTTTATTTCATGTCCAAACATCTGTACTTCTCTAATTTTATTCAAAACTGTATTCTTCATCTGCTAATTTATTCTATCAATGTTAGATGAGCACTACTTCCATGTCTGTCATACACATGTGAGTCTCTGCTCTCACATTTCTCAGTCTGGTGGGAGAAAAAGAAGATTCTGTGATAAGTGCCATGACAGAAGTTAGGGAACTCAAGGGCCATATTTTTTTTAATATTTTTTTTATTATTTCAGAGAGGAAGAGAAAAGGAGTGATAGAAGTATCACTGATGAGAGAGAATCAATGATAAGCTACCTCCTGCAAGCCCCACACTGGGGATCCAGCTAGCAACCAGGGCATGTGTCCCAATCAGGATTCCAACTGTGAACCCCTGGTTCATAGGTCTCATAGGTTGACACTCAACCACTGAGCCACACTGGCGAGGCATATTTCTTGATTGTGAGGAATCAAGGGTGGTTTTCTAGAAGGGTGAAAAATCTTAACGGAGTCTCTTAAGGGGCAAATAAGAGTAAGGCAGACATATAATGTGTGGTTGTCATGACAACAGCCCAAAGCATAAAAGCGGTCAAAGTATTTAGCATGTATGAGAGGTGACAGGGAGCAAGGCAGGCAAATAAGTTTAGAGACATAGAGAAACACCGGATCATAAAGGCTTCATATGCAATGCTAAAGATTCTGATCGCACATAAAAAAAGGTCCAAAGACAGCAATGTGGAGAAGGGATTAGAGTGAGGGAAGTCAAGAGGCTATGGCAGTGGTCCAAGGGAAAAGTGATAAGGGCCTGAAATATGACAAGAGAGCAAGAATAGAAGCAGAGAATCTCTTCCATGAAGAGAGATGAATGTGGCCTACAAGTAGGAGGTGAAGTGAAGACAGAGTGGATTGGTTTGGTATTTCTTTTAAAGGCAATAATGTCACAGGACTTGCTATTAGACTAGGCAGTATAGGTGTAGACAGTTAAAGAGAGAAAGGAACTAAAGATAACTTCCAGATTTCTAGCTTAAACATCTAGGTAGATGAAGGTGCCCCATTAAGCTACAGAGCTAAGAGACAAGCTATATTAGGAGAGACAAGATATATTATGTTTGGACATGTTAAGTGAGACATTCCAGAGAATAGCAAGTTAACAATTAGATACACAAGAGTTGAGTGCAGAAGAGAGGAGATGTTGATCTGGAAATCTTCAGCATATAACACAGATGCTATGTTTAAAGTCATGAAATAGAATTCTCTCTGGAGAACATGTGTAGAAAGAAGAGCAGGCTCAAGGCACAGACAATCAAGGTCAGGAAGAGAAGAGGGTACCAAACCAGAAGACCCAAGAATGGTCCAAGAGGAGGGAGGAAAGTAAGATAGGACCTGAAATGGCTATCAGACTTATGAACTAGGAGCTCGGGGTTAGAGGAATGAACAGAAGAAGAAGAAAAAATAAGACTTAGGAAATACAAGAGAAAGAGGTGGAACTGTGGCATTGGCAAGGAAATAAGGAAAGATGGGAGGTGAGTAGGGTCACAAACTTGACATGGAAGGGCAGGAAATTGAAGGATTTTTGTTCCCCTGAAATTTTTCTTTTCTCTTTAAAATAGAAGCAAGTTTGTCTTCTGATACAAAGAGGGAGGTAGTATAATTCAGGGGGTTTAACTAGACTTGTGAAGATAAATAAATAAATATTGTGGGTAAAGATTGAGGGAGCCATCTACAGTGGACTCAGAGAATGATTGTGGAGCACCATTGAAGGCCCAGCTAAAATGGGATTTCAAGATACTGAGAGGGCACTGGTCCATTCTTTATAAATGTATATGAGGGAAACTGTGCTATGTAGACTGAGCTAATTGTTATAGAAAACTGATGAGCATCTAGGCTTGTCTTCCTTTTGGTCAATGACGCATACCTCGGGTAGACCTGTGAAGTAGATATAAGCAATCATAACTCAAAACAACACTGCTCACCTGGTACTGCTGGTACCTGGACTGCAGTCTGTGTGCAGAGAAGGAAATCAGCAATGTAATCCTATGAGCCTGAAGATCAAAATTACCCAAGGGTCTATGACCTCCCCTCTCTTGGATCCAAAAAGAGTTGAAGATTTGTCTGTCTGTTCAGCATTTTGCTTTTGTTAGGGTAGAGTGGTGACTTCCCAGCTTCTTACATGTGGAAGCAGAAACCAGAATTCTATAAATTTTAGATGTGAGATCTATGTGGCTTGCTTTTTATTCTTAATAACGTTTGATAAAGAAAGGTTTATCACTTTAATGTTATCCCATTTATAACTTGTTTCTTTATGATTACCATGTTTTACATTTCTTTAAGGAAATTTTTGCCTAACCCAAGCTTAAGAAGGTACTGTCCTAAGTTTTCTTATAAAACTTGTAGAAGGGTTGGATCTTTAATGCATTTAGAATTGAGTTCTGTGTATGATGGAGTTCAGAGAATCAGGATTCATGTTTTTCCACATCAGAAATCCAGCTGGAACAGCATAGTTTATGGAAAGGACTACCTTTCCCCACTGCAGTCATGTCACCTGTGTTATAAACACACTAGGGGCCTGTTGCCCAAAAATTTGTGCACTCTGGGGGAAGGGGTGCCTCAGTCCCGCCTGTGCCCTCTCATAGTCTGGGACCTCTCAGGGGATGTCCACCTGCTAGCGTGCCTGGCCAGCCTGGGTGAGGGGTTGATGGCTGTTTGCAGGCTGGCCAAGCCCCTCAGTGTGGACCCTCACCCCATTGGGGTGTGGCAAGGCTGGGTGATGGTCTGAAGGCCATTTTCAGGCTGCCCACAGTCCCTTCAGGTTTTGGGTCCCTACTGGGGTGCCTGGCCACCCTGGGTGAGGATCTGAGGGCCATTTTCAGGCTTTCAGGCTGCCCACAGCTCCCATTGACCCAAAGTTCCAGTGAGGCTGGCTGGAATCAGGTTTCTGGGGTTTATTTATCTTCTATAATTGAAACACTGTTGCTTTGAGCCGAGGCCTATGTAGGTAAGGAAGCCTCCTATTTGTTTCAGCTCTGTGGCTCCTATAATTGAAACATTGTTACCGTGAGCAGAGGCTCAGCCAGCCTAGGCAGGCAGTTGCAATGGAAGCCTGCTGTTTACTCTAGTTCCGTGGCTGCCGGCCTCCATCTTGGCTGTGTTAATTTGCATACAGCCACTCTGATTGGCTGGTGGGCGTGACTTGGCTGGTGGGCATGGCTTAGGTGTCCTGGAGAGACATATTACTCTTTTATTGCATGTTACTCTTTTATTATATTAGATGACAGACGTGACTAGACCCAGGATGTCAGTTCCTTTTCTGTTCTCTTCTATACCTGCACAGGGTGGGCCTTTTGTAAGCATTATATGGCTGGATGGATATTTGAACAAACTCAGTACAACTGAGCAGAAAATGCTCTAGACCCTTCAGACACTCACTGGGCAACCAAAGGCCATTGAGCAGTAGTCCTAGTGCCCATGACCTCATTCCTCTGCTCTGTCCTGACCTCATTGCCAATCACAAAACCATCATAAAGTTGATGACTTTTTTTTATTCAGACTTAAAATTTTATGATATAGGTCTTAATTGTCCTCAAAAGCCAAAACAAAACAAAACAAAAAAATCCTACTCAAGGGTCATAGTCTCGAGATAATAGATTTCATTGCCTTGTGACTTTATCAAAATCGATGATTGATATGTTTATCTTCCTTGTTGAACACTGTAAACCTAAAATTTACTCATATAAAAATTCTTTTCTGATATTTAGGCAAGTTTGTCTTTGTTTTTTAGCTGAACTGTACTCCAAAATTTAAATTGGAGACATCAAACAGAGTGATAATGCTAGTAAGCATAACATGGAGTGGGGAGTAAGTAAGAGTGAGAAAGTGCATTTGAGAGAGAGATTTGAATTTTCAATTGTTTTCCCATCAAAATCAAAATCTGTAGTTTATTATGTATTTGTATAAACTACATATGAATATTTACTAATTCATATATAGTGCTCCTAATTACTTTGTAAGTGCTCAATAAATTACTTTGTAAGTGCTCAATAAATGCTATCATGACCTTTGAATATTTATTTTCTCTAGTTTCTGGGTCAGGCAATACAGAAGTCCCCTTGCAAATGAATGCCTTCATAGTGTCCTCACAGAGTCTTTCCTCTATGAGGGAATTTGGCTTCTATGTCCAAATTTCCTCTTTTCACAAGGACACAATTTAGCCCAATTTTAATTATTTTTTTTTAAGTTCTTCACATATTCCTTGAGTCCATGTTGAAGTTTAATGTATAATTTTAAAGAGAATACAAACCTACTAATGGGACATAAAGTAAAATACATTTGCCTTTAGTAGAATTGCAACAAAGATACAATAAACATTATTTGAAGTTGCTGCCTTTTCAATATTAGGAAACAAAAGTTTGATTAGCAAAGCGAGCCTTTGGGCTCTGTGTTGCAACCACAGGCCTTTTCAGATAAAGCACTTAGGTTAATTAGCTCCTTCTATTGTTCTGTAAATAGAACAAAGATACAGGATCTATTTTCAATCCATTATATTATGTATGAATCTATGTATAAATCATGGGGAGCAAAATACATAATTCCTATCATGGTATAATGTATTCAGTTCGGTTTCACTTGTTACATTTTGTTCAGATAAAATATTTCAGATATAAGATTAAAGGATAATTTTCTATTTTTGACTTGAAATGATAATTATTTGTCTGTAATAAAGGTCAGATGATGAATGGATTTGGAGGAATTTTAATTCTCTAATAAAACCCAAAGCAAAATGTTCAGTTAAAATATCATGAAGGAATACTTCATATTTCTTATTTTTTTAAATACATTTTTATTGATTTCAGAGAGGAAGGGAGAGGGAGAGTTAGAAACATCAGTGATGAGAGACAATCATTGATTGGCTGCCTCCTGCATGTCCCCCAGCCGCAACCCAGGCATGTGCCCTTGACCCCAATCGAACCTGGAACCCTTGAATTCACAGCCCAAGGCTCTATCCACTGAACCAAACCAGCTAGGCCCATGTTTCTTACTGTATTTCACATTTTGTGGAGCAAAGGAAACTACAGTTTGAGCTAACTTCTTAAGCATTTAGTACATTTTATAAAAATGGGAACGTGTGTTTGAATACCTGTTATGTTTTCTAAACATATTTCTCAAGTGCAAATTAATATTTGTCTCTCCAAATAATACCTGTCCTCTTCCTCTGCCCCACCCCATTTTTTAAAGAAAATATAGATCACTGAAGATAAAGCAAAATCAAATGATTTGGCTTTATGGCTGGTGAAATTTCAGTCTCAGAGCTATCCTGTGCTCCTGTTTAAATATTTGCTTATAAAGATGCATTTAGGAAATGTCTGCTACCATGTATTAATTTCACAGCAGGCAATACTGTCAGTCAATTAGATTGTCCCATTTTTTCCAGTCTATTTTTTCAAGTTGCAAATTCTAAAATAGCATGTCATTACCATCAGCTACCAAGTAGAATGATTTAATTTTAAATCATTTCTCCATTCATTTACCGAAGAAATGATTCTGTGATAAATTTGACCTTTTATCAGCATAATTGCCAAATAATTACCAGTGATAAATGACTATCATCTGAAATATTGTAACCAATCATTGAATGCATACATTTCATATGAACCAGGAACTATATATTTTTTATAAAATATTAGAAATATTTATTTCATCTATTCAACATATATATACTTATCAAGCGCCTACTAAGTGCCAGAAACTATCATGAAGTTTATGTTCCTAAACTAAATAAAACAAATAAGTGATGTAGTATATTAGAAGGTATTAAGGGCTAAGGGGAAAAAAGTAGAAGCAGGGAAAGGGAATTGAGAATATGTGTGTGTGAGGGCAAGAGTGCAATTTTAAACAGGATGGTCAGAGTAGATGCCATCTATGTGAAGCAGGTGAGGAAGGGAGTGACGCATGTAGCTATCAGGAGCAGGTCAAGGTGACCAAACCATCCTGGCTTGTCTGAGACTAAGAGGTTTCCCAGGATCTATCCTGCTGCTTAAACCAAGGCAGTCCCAGCCCAGGCAAACCAGACAGTGGATCACCTCAGCAGTGTCCAGATGGAGGAAAGAGGCAGAACGAAGGCTTTGAGATGGGAGGTGCTGGCAATTTAAGGAGCTAATAAGGCCAAGCAGTGAAAGAGGGAATGAGGTCAGTAAAATGAAAGGTCACATCAATTAGGGCCTTGTCGTAGATGGGCATTGCACCCCAATCCTTTCCCCAATGTTGATGCACCCAGCCCTAGCAGCTGCCCATGGGGTCACGGTGTGTCTTTCCATGGTCCTTGCCCTTGGCTGCAGAGAACTGCCTCCTCTAAAGTTGTGTGTCTTTCAGGGAGCAGCCCATGACTCATGATGAGTTAATGTGGGGTGAAATGGCCCAGCCTCCTTCTCTCAATTCGGTCCACCTTAGTACGTGTTTTGTGCTGTTGAGTCAACTCTGATTCTGGTGGCTCTATGAATGAGTGATGTCCACCATGTCCGTCCGGTCCTCAACAGCCCTGCTCAGCCACTCATGCTTTCTTTCATGGAGTCAATCCATCTCAGCTTTAGTCTTTCTCACTTCTTGCTGCTTTCTATTTTCCCCGGCATTACTGTCTTTTCCAAAGAACCCTGCCTTCTCCTAATATGCTGAAAGTAGGGCAGTCTCAGTGTTGTCATTTTTACTTCCAGTGATGTTTCAGGCTGAATTTGCATCACCTTGAGCACTTTACTCAGGTGGGAAATTAAGGCAATAGTTCTATAGTCACTACACTTCTTTGCATCTCCTTTTTTGAAGAGCGGGACATTTATTGAATTTTTCCAATCTTTAGGCTTTTGTTTTATTTTCTGTATTTGTTAACATATTCTTTTGACAGATCTGGTCTCTTTGGCTTGAAATAATTCTATTGCTATCCCATCTCCCTCTGGTAATTTATTTCTTTCCAGGACTTTTAGGTCAGCTTTTACTTCATTTTCTAGAACTATGGGTTCTTCTTCTTAAGAATCATCTTCAAAAGTATCTGTCATCCTTCTGTCTCTGCAGTATTTTCAATGTACTGTTTGCATCTTCCCTTTATATTCTCCTCATCAGATAATGAGCATTTTTGTTGGTCATTCAGCATGCCTGTCTAGGTTTAGATTTCCCTTTTATTTCTTGAATCTTCTGATAGAAACCTTTTTTCCCCTTTTTTGTTGTTCTCTTCTATCCTTACACTGACTATTGTAAATAGTTCTCTTTACCTGTACATGATAGTCATTGAAAAACTGAGTTAAGGATTCTAACCCAGTTTTGCCACCTTTAACTTTTGCCTGTCTTTAATAACTTTTTATGTTTCTTTTGTCATCTAACTCGATTTTTCTCTCCTTCTTACTTCTGGCATTATCTTTTCACATTCTTTCCTAAAAATATTTCTAGTTTCAGGCTATACTTCTGGTTCTTGTTCAATTAAGTTTAACAATTCAAATCTGTATTTTACGTGGACTTCAAATCCACCAGGAATGTTATGCATGTTCTATTTTGTTTCTACAATTCTTGTAGAGCTCTTCTTCAGATTTCCTCTAATGTTTGATATCAGCAGTTCATGGTTAGTGCCACAGTCTGCTCCAGATTTTGTTTTGGCAAAGAGAATACAGCCTCTTCATCTCCTGCTTCCATTTACATAATCTACTTGATTTCTATATTGGCCATCTGGTGATGTCCCTGTATAAAGTCATGTGATTTTTGATGGACAAGTTGTTGGCTTCAAAGAAATCCTTAAGCCAATCTTCTGCTTAATTTCTGACCTCTAGTCTAAAATTTCCAATGACTCTGCTTTATTTCCTACTTTTGTGTTCCACTCATCTTTATTTGTCAGCATGTCTTGTTTTGGTGTGTGATTAACTTCTTCTTGGATACTTGCATAAAAACTTTCAATTTCATCTTCTTCAGCTTCTGCAGTTGGCACATATACTTGAATGGTGGCTGTGTTACCAGGTTTTCCTAGAAGTCTGACTGACATTATTTGGTCAGACCTTGCATTGTAGCCCCTGGTTGTGCTGTGTTTTGCTTCAGTAATCAAGTCACTCTGTTTCCTCTGAGTTTGTCCTTTCAAGAGTAAAACACTTTGTAGAGGTTTCTGAAAATGTCCCATTTCAGTCCATTTTTGTGCACAAACACCAAGCACTGCATCATTTAGACGTTCCATTTCTTGCATTACACTTTCCAGTTTATCTTGGTTCATGCTTCGTACATTCTACGTTCTGATTTCATGTGTTGTGCAGTATTACATTTCCTTTCACCTTTGTGCATATCGGCCACTTTGGACAAGTTGTGTCATTAGCAATAATGCTATTCGTACTCTGTTCTTGCCTAGTAACTGAGAACCTGCTGACCTGGGAGTCTCATCTTTCTGCACTAGCTCATGTTTCATTTTGGATTGCCTCATCATAGGGTTTTCAGGATAAAAATGAAAAAAAAAAAAAGAAACTAAAAGGGGCTTAGATATCCCCTTAAAATTGGCTGAGGCCTCCTTTGTAACCAATTGCAGTTAAGCTTTTTCCCTTTACCTCGCTTTTTTAAAGATCTATTTTCTGAGAGCATTCCCCAATAAACTGTCCAGATGCATCTGTGTTTAGAGAACCCAAGCTAAGACAGGCCTTGAAAATGATTATGAGAGATGTAAAGCCTTTGAAGACTTTTGAAAGAAACTGAAACCTGAGATAGTTCCTCTCTCTCTCTCTCTCTCTCTCTCTCTCTCTCTCTCTCTCTCGGCACTGAAAAATATACAAGACTTTTGTAATTGTCTATTTCTGTTTATTTTTTCTGAACTTCACTGAGGTTATTGCATATGATGAAAGAACAGGGCCATAACCCAATTGGAAATTTTAAATCTGTTGAATAGTTGGTATTTCCCTTTGTGTCTCAAAATATGAGGAATGGGTGGATCAACTTTTAAACATATGCAGAGAAGTTCATACGTTCCTGGATAGATTGCATCTTATATTGAATTCCATTGTGTTGTTGGGACTCCTACTTTAAGTAAAGTAGGTACATCAAAGTGCAACAAGTAAAATGGAAGTGCCTTCAAGGATTTTATTTTATTCTTCTACTAGGGGCCCGGTGCAAAAAAATTTGTGCACTCGGGAGGTCCATCAGCCCAACCTGTGCCCTCTCGCAGTCTGGGACCCCTCTGGGGATGTCCACCTGCTGGTGTGCCTGGTCAGCCTGGGTGAGGGGCTGATGGCTGTTTGCAGGCTGGCCAAGCCGCCCAGTGGCGTCCCTCACCCCATTGGGTTGTGGCCAGCCCGGGTGAGGGGCTGATGGCTGTTTTCAGAGTTTCAGGCTGTCCACAGCTCCCATTGACCCAATGTCCCAGCAAGTCTGGCTGGAAGCAGGTTCTGGGGTTTGTTTATCTTCTATAATTGATACTGTTCCTTTAAGCTGGGGCCTAGTAATGAAACCTCCTCTGCTTCACCTCGTGCTCCTATAATGAAACAATGTTTAATTACAAGTCAGGCCGGCCTGCTATTTGCTTCAGCTCCTAGGATTGAAACAATGTTGCAAATACGATGTTCCCTGGAGCAGAGAGATGCCCAGGCAGCCAGCAAACAGTTTCACTCCTGCTGCAACTGGCGCTGCCTGTTTACTCTGCTCCCTGAGTGCCGGCATCCATGTTGGCTGGGTTAATTTACATACAGTCGCTCTGATTAGCTGGTGGGTATGGCTTAGGCATCCCAAAGAAATGGTTAATTTTAATATTACGCTTTTATTAGTTAGGATGAGCCATTGCATTAAAAATGTTCAGTGATAAATGGCTTACTCCAGCCTATCTCAGGACCTTAATTTCCTATGAGACCAGTGTTTGTAAGTAATGGTATTAGAGATGAGGAAACGTCAGATAGAAAAACAGCTATCTCCTTCTTTCCAGTTACACACACCAACTTAAATGTCAGCTACCCTGGCTTCACTGAAGAGTTTATAGGCAAATAATGGACTCCAAATTCATATGACCTAAGAAAATAGTAAATAAGAAAATGTTAAGTAAGCTCATCTTCTTATGTGCATGAGGTCTTTTGTCCCTCAGTTCAAAATGTTGCTTTTATGGTTTCAGTGGAAAAGTCTCCCTACATATGAGTTTTTTCTAAGCATTAATGAAATTTCCATGTAAATAAATATTCCTAAAGACTAATATGGTTAATTATATATATGGTAAAATCCAAGCTAATCATTATTTTTTTGTATTTGTCTTTACATAAGATGTCATTAAATATCAAGTAAAAGCACCATGATAAGTTGAAAGAGAGACTACAGAAGGAATGAAAAAGCTTTACATTTTAGTACCTTTAATAACACTATTTTCCTGCTTTTTCAACAAGGGCTCTTCATATTTATATTGTACTAGACCCCATAAATTATGTATCTGGCCCTCAGTATTTGTGTGTTTATGTGTGAGAGGAAGAAGTGCATAAGAAAAGAGAGAGAAGGCACACATCCAAGTGTTTCAATTCAGGAGATAAATATAAACTGATTATGTGCCAGGCACACAGCCCTATACTAGGCCTGGATACCAATCTGAAGATAGAGTGAACTTTGGCTAGTGGAGAATGATGAGTCATATCTGGAGTTTAAAATAACAGCAGAACTTTCAAGTAGAAATATTTAAAAAATAGCTGGACATATTTGTGTTATGCAACTAAAAAACATTAAGTTGGAAATATCAATTTGAAAGTAATTTACATAGAGTAATAGATGTTATAATAGCAATACAAAAGTGAAATATGTAAGACTAAACTGTAAATATTTATCATTTATATGAAGCAAAACCAAAAGCACTACTAAAGGACACTGGAACAGAAGACTCAAACAATTCAAAAACATTATATTCTTGGATTGGAAGACTCAACACCATAAATATATCAGTTCTCAACTTAATCTGTAAGTTTAACCTGATCCCAATCAATATAACAATAAGAATTTTTAAAATTTAGAACTGGACAAGACAATTCTAAATTTATGTGTAAAATTTCATATGTAAGAATATCTTGAAAATTTCAGGAAAAAAGAAAAATGAGACTTTCTACTATATAAAATACAATACGGTAGTTAAAATAGGCTGGAGCATGTTCATCAATAAAACATAACAGAAACATCCTGAAATAGAACACAAAACATGAGAGTTGATAAAAATGGCACTTAAAAATGAACAGGAAAGTAAAATTACTCAACAAATAGTGTTGCAGCAAGTGAATAGCAATTAGAGAAAAAGATAGTGTTCTGAATTTACACTTTGCATGTAAGTGAATTTCAGATTGATCAACAATCTAGGCATAAAAACAAACCCAGAAAAGTACAAGAATAAAAATGGGAAAATGTTGTTTTAAATAATATCAACATGGGCAGGGTTTTTAAAGTATAACATAAAGCTCAGACACCATAAGGAAGTGATAGGTAAATATGTTTACACTAGAGGCCCAGTGCAGGAATTCGTGCATGGGTGAGGTTCCTCAGCCTGGCCAGTGATTGGGCCAATCAGGCCCATCTCACCCAGTCCCGATTGGGGCTGGCCAGCCAGGGTGAGGGACCGCAGGAGGTTGGCTGGCCTCAGGAGGTTGGCTATGGGAGTGCACTGACTACCAGGGCACAGTTCCTGCATTGAGTGTCTGTCCCCTGGTGGTCAGTGTGCATCATAACACCTGGTCGACCAGTCATAATGGTCACTTAGGCTTTTATATATATACTAGGGGCCCGGTGCACAAAAATTTGTGCACTCGAGGTGGAGGGAGTCCCTCAGCCCGGCCTGTGCCCTCTCACAGTCTGGGACCCCTCAGTGGATGTTCTATGATGGCCCCAGTCTGTCAGGCGCCTTCTGTGTGTGTGTGTGTGTGTGTGTGTGTGTGGCCACTGGGGACCTGCCCCCAGCCGCAT
>PVJC01000342.1:0-92384 GCA_004026665.1 Murina feae
ATGTCCGTGCTTTCTTTTCGTGGTTATTCTGAAATAATTGTGCACAGCTGCATTTACTGTGTTTACCTTATGCCGCCATCTTGCTGTCTCAAAATATGTTTAGTCTTAATCACCCATCAAAACAGTCCAGCAGCCCACTGGCATGGCTAAGTGGTTGAGCGTTGAGTAGGAACCAGGAGGTCACAGTTCAATTCCCAGTCAGGGAGGTGGTGGGGGGTGGGGTCGAGGAGGCACATACCTGGGTTGCAGGCTCAATCCCCAGTGGGTGGTGTGCAGAAGGCAGCCAATGATTCTCTCTCATCATTGTGTTTCTACCTCTCTTTCCCTCTCCCTTTCTCTCTCAAATCAATAAAATATATTTTAAAAAAACACACAAAAAAACAGACCAGCAAATGGAGACTTGTTTTCTTTCCATTGGAAAAAAGTGACTAGTGGAATAGAAGAGAGTAATGTTTAAGAAGCATTAGTGTAAAGAAAAACCCTACAATTTCTCTCGGCCAAATAACTTTTTTCTCCTCTGTCCTTTCCAGACCTTGATATTCTCTCTACTATTTCAAATTAATTTGTTTTATATGTATTTGAGGTTGTGTATTTCTCTGCACAGTGATCCTGAGCCCCAAGAAAGCAGGGACTGTACAGTATTCATGCTGGTGCTCCCTCAAAGAGGACCTAGCATAGTTCTTGTCACAAAGAGGTACTTAACTACGTAAATACAGTGGAACCTAGGTTCTTGAACTTCATTAATTCCAGAAGGCTGTTTGAGAAGTGATTTGTTAAAAAACTCAATCATATTTCCAACTAGAAATCATATAAATTGAATTAATTAGTTCCAGACCCCCAAATGATTCCATTTTAAGCTTTCTTACATATAGTACATATGTAATCCTATCTAATAAAAGTGTAATTTGCAAATTAGGCATCACTCCATCACAAAGATGGCCACCCCCATAACCACAAGTTGGCCACCTCATAGCCACAAGATGGTGGTGCCCAGTTTGGCTCAGCTCTGCCACTGAAGTGGTCAGGCCTGTTAGCCAGGCAGGTGGTAGGGGAGGTGGGGGGTCTGGGGGGCAGAACAGGTGATCAGAGGGGGCAGGGGCAAGGCCAGAGATTGCAGAGGCCTGGGCTCTGCAGAGCCAGTGATCAGAGGGGCAGGGGCAGAGCCTGTGATTACAAGGGTCTGAGCACTGGTGGAGCCGGCAAAGCAGGGGTCTGGGGGTCCCCTGGCCAGGCCTGTAGCCTTGGCCAGAGGCTGCCAGTGGGGCAAGGGCAGAGCTGGCAATGGCAGGGGGAAGAATCAGAGCTGGTGATTTCAGAGGCCAGGGTTCTGTGAAGCTGGCAATCAGAGAGGCAGGGGTGGAGCTGGGATTGGAGGGGCAGGGGAAGAACCAGTGATCAAAGTGAACTACAGAGGAAACACCTTTCCTGACTGCTAATTGGCTAAGCTTCCTGTATGCCACTGGTAATATTCTTAGTAACTTGGGTAATAAGGATCCAAAAAGGTGATCTAGGGTTTTTCCACCACACTTCTGGAGAAAAAAAATGAAGGTCCACTGATGGAGGGCTAAGAAATGTCATATCCTGCCCTAGCCGGTTTGGCTGAGTGCACAATGTCTCAGCCTGCTGACTGCAGGGTCTGGGTTCAATTCTGACCAAGGGCATGTACCTAGGTTGCAGGCGTCTCCCTGGCTGGGGCCCAGATCAGGGCATATGCAGGAGGCAATCAATCAAAGTGTTCCTCTCACTTTGATGTTTCTCTCTGTTTTTCCCTTCTCTTCCACATTCTCTAAAAATCAATGGAAACATAGCTTCAGGTGAGGATAAAAAAAGAAAGAAAGAAAGAAATGTCATATGCTATGAAAGACACATCTTGAAAATGCCTAAAGAAAGTTGTCATTTCTTCATGGTGAAGAGACTGGAGTCCATGTTGATGAAAACACCTTGGTGGCTGCAGTGACTGGCAGTGGCTGCAGCAGTGGGGTGATGGGGCTGGTGGCTTCCCCTGATCAGCCTAGTCACTTCCCACAAAGGGAGGCCAGACTGAGGCTTAGGCCCACTCCCCTAGGGGATCAGGGAGTGGGCCTAAGCCATCAGTAGAAGACCCCCTGAGGGCTCCCAATATGTGAGAGGGGGCAGGCTGGGCTGAGGAAACCCCCCCACCCCCGTGCAAGAATTTCATTTACTATAAACAAACACTTCTTTTCTTTAAATTTATCAAACCACCCTTAAATGAATTGCTTTCAGCACTCAGTTCAGGGTATCTTTCAGGAGGTCAGTATACAGCATCTTAGCTTTTTCACATATTACCTTTGAAATGCTCTCACCAGCTACTGCTTTTTGTTTGTTCAAATCAACATGTTTTCAATTGCCTGTGATCATTGTTTCTTTCACATCCTTAACATCATCAACACTCTTTTTTTTTGAAATTTTTCAAAAATTTTTTTCCTTTATTGATTAAGGTATTACAAATGTGTCCTTATCCGCCCATTTCCTCCCATCCTTCCACTCATGCCCTCACCCCCCGGTGTCTGTATCCATTGGTTATACTTATATACATGCATATAAGTCCTTTGGTTGATCTCTCTCCCTTAGCTCCACCCTCCACTACCTTCCCTCTGAGTTTTGAGCATCTGATCTATGCTTCTCTGTCTCTAGATCTTTTTTTTGTTCATCAGTTTATATTGTTCATTATAATTCACAAATGAGTGAAAGCATGTGATATTTATCTTTCTCTGACTGACTTATTTCACTTAGCGTAATGCTCTCCAACTCCATCCATGCTATTGCAAATGGTAGGAATTCCTTCCTTTTTACATCAGCATAGTATTCCATTGTGTAGATGTATCACGGTTTTCTAATCCATTCATCTGCTGATGGGCACTTAGGCTGAATCTAAATCTTAGCTATTGTAAATTGTGCTGCTATGAACATAGGAATGCATATATCCTTTCTGATTGGTGTTTCTGGTGTCTTGGGATATATTCCTAGAAGTGGGATCACTTGGTCAAAAGGAAGTTCCATTTTTAAATTTTGGTGGAAACGCCATACTGTTCTCTACAGTGACTGTAATCCCACCAGCAGTGCACAAGGGTTCCTTTTTCTTTGCATCCTCTCCAACATTTGTCATTTGTTGATTTGTTGGTGATAGCCACTCTGACAGGAGTGAGATGGTACGCATTGTTGTTTTGATTTGCATCTCTCAGATGATTAGTGACTTTGAGCATATTTTCATGTCTCTTGGCCTTCCTTATGTCTTCTTTCCAAAAGTACCTATTGAGGTCCTTTGCCCATTTTTTATTGGGTTGTTTGTCTTCCTTTTGTTAAGTTGTATGAGTTCCCTGTAAATGTTGGACATTAAACCCTTATCGGAGATATTGTTGGCAAATATGTTCTCCCATGCAGTGAATTTTCTTGTTTTGTTAATGGTTTCTTTTGCTGTGCAGAATGTTTTTATTTTGATGTAGACCCATTTGTTTATTTTCCCTTTAGTTTCCATTGCACTAGGAGTGGGATTGGTGAAGAAATTGCTTCCACATATGTCTGAGATTTTACTGCCTTTGGATTCTTCTAATATTTTTATGGTTTCCCATCTTATGTTTAAGTCCTTTATCCATTTTGAGTTTATTTTTGTGTATGGTGTAAGTTGGTGGCCTAGTTTCATTTTTTTTGCATGTGTCTGACCAAACTTCCCAGCACCATTTATTGAAGAGACTATATTGACTCCATTGTATGTTCTCTACTTCTTTGTCAAATATTAATTGAGCATAGTGGTTTGGGTTAATTTCTGGGTTCTTTATTCTATTCCATTGATCTATATGTCTGCTCTTGTGCTAGTACCAGGCAGTTTTGAGAACAGTGGCTTTGTAATATGTCTTGATATCTGGTATTGAGATCCCTTCTACTTTGTTCTTCTTTCTCAGGTTGACTGCAGCTATTCGCGTTTTGTTTTGTTTTGTTTTGTTTTTGTTTGTTTTTTGTTTGTTTGTTTGTTTGTTTTTATTCCAGATGAATTTTTGGAGAGTTATTTCGAGATCTGTAATATTTTAATGGGGAGTGCACTGAATCTATAGATTGCTTTGTGTAGTATGGACATTTTAATAATGTTGATTCTACCAATCCATGAACATGATATGTTCTTCCATCTGTTTGTCTTTCTCTATCTCTTTTTTTCAATGTCCTGTAGTTTTTCCTCATACAGATCTTTTACCTCTTTAGTTAAGTTTATCCCTAGTTATCTTATTTTTTTTTGGTATGATAGTAAATGGGATTGCTTTTTTAGTCTCTCTTTCTGTAAGTCCACTGTTGGTGTATAGAAATGCCATAGATTTCTTGGCATTAATTTTGTATCCTGCTACATTGCCAAATTCAGTTATTAAGTCTAATAATTTTTTTGATGGAGTCTTTAGAGTTTTCTATGTACAGTACCATGTCATCTGTGAATAAGGACAGTTTTATCTCTTTTTCAATTTGGATGCCTTTTATTTCTTTTTCTTGTCTGATTGCAATGGCTAGTATCCCCAGTGCTATATTGAACAGAAATGGTGAGAGTGGGCATCCCTGTCTTATTCCTGTTCTTAGGGGAAAACGGTTTTAGATTTTGCCCATTGAGTATGATGTTGGTTATTGGTTTGTCATATATGGCTTTTATTATGTTGAGGTATGATCCTTCTATTCCCACCTTGCTGAGATTTTTTATCAAGAAAGGGTGCTGAATTTTTTCAAATGCTTTTTCTTCATCAATTGATATGACTATGTTATTTTTATCTCTCAATTTCTTTATGTGATGTATCACGTTTATTGATTTGCAGATATTGTACCATCCTTGCATCCCCAGGATAAAACCTACTTTGTCATGGTGTATGATTTTTCTGATGTACTGCTGGATCTGATTTGCTAGAATTTTGTTGAGGATATTGGCATCTATGTTCATGAGGGATATTGGCCTGTAATTCTTTTTCATTGTGTTGTCTTTATCTGATTTTGGTTTTAGGGTGATGCTGGCTTCATAGAATGAGCTTGGAAGTGTTCCTTCCTCTTGAAGTTTTTGGAATAGTCCGAGGACGATAGGTTTTAGTTCTATCTTGAATGTTTGGTAAAAATCCCCTCTGAAGCCATCTGACCCTGATCTTTTGTTTAATGGAAGCTTTTTGATAACTGCTTCAATTTCTTCAATAGTTATTGGCCTATTCAGGATTTTAGATTCTTACTGATTAAATTTTAGAAGATTATATTTTTCTAGGAATATGTCCATTTCCTCCAGGTTGTTCAGTTTGTTGGAATAGAGTTGTTCATACTATTTTTTAACAATCCTTTGTATTTCTGTGGGGCCAGTTGTTATTTCATCTCTTTATTTTTCTGATTTTGTTTATTTGTCCCTCTCTCTTTGCTTCTTGGTGAGCCTGGCTAGAGGCTCATCAATCTTGTTTATCTTTTCAAAGAACCAGCTCTTGATTTCATTGATCTTTTGTATTGTCTTTTTGGTCTCTATGTCATTTATTTCTTCTCTGATCTTTATTATTTCCTTCCTTCTGAATACTGTGGACTTTTCTTGTTGCTCTCTTTCTAATTCTTTAAGTTGCAAGGTTAGATAATTTATTATCAGATTTTCTTGTTTTTTTTGAGGTAGGCCTATAGAGCTATGAACTTTCCTCTCAGGACTGCTTTCATTGTGTCCCATAGATTTTGGATTGTTGTGTTTTCATTGTCATTTGTTTCTAGGATGCTTTTTATTTCTTCTTTGATCTCTTTGGTAACCCAATAATTGTTTAATAGCATGTATTTAGCCTCCAAGTGTTTGATTTTTTTCATCATTTTTATTGTAGTTGATTTCTAGTTTTATGCCATTGTGATTTGAGAAGACGCTTGTTACGCTTTCTATCCTCTTGAATTTAAAAAGATTTTGCCTGTGTCCTAATATGTCATCTGTCTTTGAAAATGCTCCATGTGCACTGGAGAAGAAAGTATATTCTGTGGCTTTGGGGTGGAATGTTCTGAAAATGTCAGTTAAGTCCATCTGATCATGTGAGTCATTTAGGATTGCTGTTTCTTTGCTTATTTTTTGTTTAGAGAATTTATCCAGTGGTGTCAGTGGAGTATTAAAGTCCCCTACTATGACTCTATTGCTATTGATCTCACCTTTGATATTTTCCAGAAGTTGTTTTATGTATTTGGGTGCTCCTGTATTGGGTGCATGTATGTTTACCAAAGTTATATTTTCTTGTTGAATTGCTCCCTTTAGTATTATGTAGTGGCCTTCCTTATCTCTTGTTATAACCTTTACTTTGAGGTATATTTTGTCATGTATATGTATTGCAACCCCAGTTTTTTTCTCATTTCCATTTTCCTGAAAAAATTTTTTCCCATCCCTTCATTCTCAGTCTGTGTGAATCCTTTGTTCTGAGGTGGGTCTCTTGCAGACAGAAAATATATGTTTTATCTTTTCTTACCCATTTAGATACCCTATGTCTTTTGATTGGAGTATTTAATTCATTTACATTTAATGTTATTGATAAGTATTTATTTGTTGTCATTTTTATTCTTAATGTTTGTGTTTCTTCTTGTCTTTCTGTTTCTTCTTTTTACAGCAGTCCCTTTAGTATTTCTTGCATTGCTGACTTTGTGGTAATAAACTTTCTTAGTCCTATTTTATCTGGGAAGCACTTGATTCCACTTTCAATTTTGAATTATAGCCTTGCTGGGTATAGTATTCTTGGATTTTATCCCTTACTTTGCATCATTTTGTATATTTCATTCCAGTCCCTTCTGGCCTGGTCTATTTCTGTTGAGAAATAAGTTGATATTCTAATAGGAGATCACTTGTATGTAACTTTATCTCTCTCTCTAGAAGCCTTTAAGATTTTTACTTTGTCATTGGTATTTGCCAATTTAATAATGATGTGTCTTGATGTTTTGGGATTCATCTTCTTTGGGGCTCTATGTGCATCTTGGACTTGCATAGTTTTCCTTCTTGCCAATATCAGGGAAGTTTTCTGTCATTGTTTCTTCAAATAGGTTTTCTATTCCTTGCTTCTCTTCTCTCCTTCTGGCATCCCAATTATGCGAATGTTGTTTCATTTTGTGTTGTCTCAAAGCTCCCTTAGGCTCTCCTCTTGCTTTTAAAAATTTCTTTCCAGTTCCTGCTATGTTTGTGATTTTTTCTTCCCTGTCTTCTAATTTGCTGATGCAGTCCTCAACCTCTTCTAGTCTACTGTTTAAGCCTTCCGTTGCATTCTTTATTGCAGTTATATTGTTCTTCATTTCCTCTTGGTTCCTTTCCATGTTGGTGACATTCTCATTCAGTTCCTTGTAATTCTCATTGAGTTGTGTGTATTTGTCATTGAGTTGTGTGTATTTGTCATCCAGCCATTTGAGTATCCTTATAACCATTACTCTGAATTCTTTCTCTGATATGTTTCTATCCTCCATCTTATTTAGTTCCCTTTCAGGTGATTACTCTTTTTCTTTCCTTTGGGGATTGCTTTTTTGTCTTCCCATGTTTTGCTGTAATGTTTTAAATATAGATCCATTTGCTTTGCTACCCAGGTTCTTTTGGGGATGGTGCTACTGGTGTGATCTCTCAAGTCTCCTGGGCTTGGTAATCTAGCATAACTCCCTACTTGAGCTATTTGGGTTCTCTTGATGTAGGCTTGTAAGCTGGAAAGGTGCAACTGCAGTGTCTAGAAGTCAGCATCCATGGAGGCTGCTCAATTTTTGTTCTCTTGTGCCCTTGATTGAAATCATGCATGCCTAGTGGAGATCTACAGTGGCATTCAGGAACTGTCTGTTGGGGTGGTGGGGCTCAGGAGGCCTGCGCTCTGGAAAGGCGTGTCGGTAGTTTTGGGGTAGGCAGACTCAGCTTTTGCTGCTGCCTCAGTGGTTGGATACATGCACCCCCAGTGGTTGCTCACAGGGGCATCCACAGTGCATTTGCCAGCAGGGTGTATTGGTGCACTCTGAAGGGCCCTGGCGCTGAAGCCACAGGTTTGTGGTGCCTTTGAACAAGTCTCCCAGAAGAGGGAATTTTCGTTTCTATAGCCCAGCAGTGTGCTCCTGTTTATATAAGTGTGTGCCCAGCAGGGGCTCCCAACAGTGCCCAAGGGCTGCTTGTGGAGGGGTGGGGTTGGGAGGCCTACATGCCGGAAAAGCATGTGCCTGTAGTGTCCAGAGTTCTGCACCTGTGGGGTGGGAAGACTCAGTTTTTGCTGCTGCACCTGTGATAGGTGCGCGCTCCCAGTGGTGCCTCACAGGGGCACCCAAGATGCTTTTGCCAATGCATTTGCACTGAAGCACTCTGAAGAGTACGGGCACTGAAGCCGCGTAATCGACGCATCTGTGGGCAGATGTCCAGGAAGACACCCATGTCTGTACAAAATCATACCCAGTGGGGGCTCACAGTAGCTCCCAAAAACTGCCTATGGAGTGATGTACCCTGGAAATCTGCATGTGAATGTTGGAAATGCGTGAATGTGGCATCTGGAGGTCTGCTGCTGGGGAGAGTGAAGCTGCAGTTACTGCTGTGGGAGCGGTGTACCTTTGGAGGTGGAGGTCCTGCAGATAGGGCAGCAGGATTTTGACTGAAGTGGCTGCAGGGTCACGAGCAATGTCCAAAGCCTGTCTGGGGTGATGGTGCTGATGAGTTTCTAGAAGAGGCCACTCTCCCCTTCTAGATGATGTAGGCTCTATGCCACAGTCCCATAGTCTGGGGAGTGCCTGCAGAGGTGGTAGTCTCTCTCTGTCCAAGAGAGTTTGGTTTGTCAGCCTCTGCTTCTCCTACGGGATTTAACTGTCCTTCACTCACACACACACCACATACATCCACACACTCTCCTTTCATCCCCTAACTCACTCACTTCCTCTCCCTCACCTCCGTCCTGCCAACCACCATCTTTCAAAAGTTCTCATTAGCACTCTTGATAGCCTCTTTTTTTAAAATGCATTTTTAAAACTATGTTTTTATTGATTTTTAAACAGAGAGGAAAAGAGAGGGATAGAGAGATGGAAACATCAATGAAGAAGAAACATCAATTGACTGCCTCCTGAACGATCCCTACTGGGGATCAAGCCCACAACCTGGGCATGTGCTCTAATCAGGAATTGAACAAGGGACCTCTTGGTTCCTGGGCTGTTGCTCAATCGCTGAACCACACCACCTGGGCTCGATGGGCTCTTTATGTTTTAAAATTGTGCTAACCATCCATTTTGCCAACAACAACAACAACAACAAAAAGAAAAAAAAAAAAAAGAAAGAAAGAAAGAAAGAAAGAAAGAAAGAAAGAAAGAAAGAAAGAAAATAAGATAAAACACAAAAATATTCATAGCACAATTTTCTGAGATGTTAACCAGACAAGGTTTAGCTGTAAACTGACTCATACTGGCACAATCTCTCCTTGGTTTGTGGCCTGAGGGATGCTTTTTGTCAGCATGAAAGGGTGTCAGGTTGAGAACCAAAGTTATCCGATATATTTTTTTCCATGAACAACTTGGTCAAGAACTGAATTGTTCAAGATGAGAGATGTTCAAGAACTGAGGTTTGACAGTATTTTGTAAACTGGAATTAATAAAATTAGCAACCTGGGGTTGAGGATTAGACCTTGAGCAACTCAATGTCACTTGCTTGGTTTTCAGTTCTTGTATCTGAAAAACGGGAAGTAAAACTAGGTGATTTCTAGCATCTCTTCCAGTTCAAACTCTCAATGATCTGTATAATGTGGAACTGGCACCCTAGGAAAGGTCCTTCCAGCTTTAAAACTTTATGACCCTTCTAGTCTCCACCTCATAAAGCCTTCGTTGGCAGACTTTAGCCCATGATTGGAAGTGGTGGTTTTGTGCACCTTTGTCACTTGGTCCTCAAAAGCTTATAGTTCTTAAAGTATTCTGAAATACCTACCACTTGTCAGGACCTAAATAAATTTCATTACTAGTAAATGTTTCTTTCTCCCCTCTACCCCCCATTATAACCTTTTACTGTTTGTGTAGAAAATTGCAGGTTAAAAAAGGAGAAGATGGATGAGATGCTTTGGAAAACTAGGGAGATATGCTAGTTAGTTCCAGAGAGTAGTAGCAGCCATAAACACTCAGTTTAGATGGTGCTATTGTGAAAGCAAAAAAGGAAGATCAAAAAATAGTGAGAAGCTTATCTCTTACTACTTCCATTTTTTTCTTCCTCCACTTTTTTCTAGAAATTTCACTTCCATCCTCACTAAAAAAATCCCTCTTTCCTGAGTCTGATGTTAAGCTGATAATGGCAAGAAGTTAGGTTTGGCCATCTATAATGATAAAAAGCATAACATGCTAATTAGACCAGACGTCCTTCTGGACAAAGTTGGGGCTGTAAGGGAAGCCTGGGTCCCAGGTGCCAGAAGGAAGCCAGTGCTGGCAGCTGGGGGAAGGAAGGCCTACTCTTGCACAAATTTTGTGCATCAGGCCTCTAGTTGTGTATAATACTTCAAAAGTATTCTTTCCCCAAAGGAAGAATTAGAGCAGTAATTATCCTTGAATTGGTGAGGAATATGGAGAAAGTGCTTTTGAAGAAAAAAACTTCTGGTTCTCCTTGTATAGTCCAAGAAAAGAACATTTGTTTCTTCCTCCTCCCTAACAACTACCTCCAATATCCTTACCAGAAAACAATTTGACAGAATCAACCTTGAGAATTGTATGTGTGCATATATGTGCACACACCTTCCTTCCTTTTAAAGTATCCTCCACTGCAAAACACCAGAAGGCAGAGAAAAAGATGGCAGTAGTATGTGCTTGTGTATCAATAATCACTCTAAATGTAAATGGTTGAAGTCACCAATCAAAGGGCACAGAGTGGCTAGGTAGTTCCATTACCTTCACCCTGACAGCCGGTAAAGTTGTGGACCTGTGCTCACCTGAGAGAGGAAGTAGAGGCTGATCGAGCTGCTTCTGGAACTGCATGGCAGGTCCTAAGTGGAACCTCTGGGACTTGGCCCTGGTATATGAACCTTACCTGTTGGAGGATTACTCCAAAATTCTTCTCACAAATTGCTGCTCTGCTTTCTCCTCTAATCTCTCAGGGTGACTCCTCTTCCCCATGGACTTTCAGATAACCCTCCCAAAAAGAATACTTATTTCAGCTGCCCATTTATTGGGTACCTCAGAGGTGCCAAGCATCTTGCATATATTATCCCTAGCCCTTCCATAGAGATGTTATGATACTATTCCTCTTAAACAAGTGCAGACACTGGAAACTCAGATCACAAAAATTTCCCAGTCACAGAGTTAGTAGGAGCAGACCTGGGACTGAAATTCAGATGCACAGGATAGACTGTGCTAGTCTCCTGACACATTGACCTCCTTACAATATGCAAAACGGACATAGAGATGAAGAAAATGTAAGAATAGCCTTCAATTTCACCATCCATTTAAAAGATGATGCTGTAACTTCACAAGCACTAGTTCTCATATAGCCATGTGATGGCCCTTGGCTTTCAGACCTGTGTTCATTCTTCTTTTTTTTTCTTTTTTAAAAAAATATGTTTTATTGATTTTTCACAGAGAAGAGGAGAGAGGGACAGATAGTTAGAAACATCAATGAGAGAGAAACATCGATCAGCTGCCTCCTGCACACTCCCCACTGGGGATGTGCCTGCAACCAAGGTACACACCAGCAACCAAGGTACATGCCCTTGACTGGAATCGAACCTGGGACCCTTGAGTCCGCAGGCTGATGCTTTATCCACTGAGCCAAACCAGTTAGGACAGACCTGGGTTCATTCTTTGCCTCTTCTGTTCATATTTCTGTGGTCCTGATGTCTAAGCCCCATCTTTGACCTTTCTTTGGAAGGTAAAATAGCCAAACAAAGCTTGTTTAATAATCTAGGTTGAGCAGGTCATACACTTATTGCTAATCTTTGGGTTTTGTAAGCATATTACCATGATGTTGACTGTTTATGTTGATGGCAGAGGTATCTGACTGCCTATGTAGTGAGCTGACTTAGAATCATTGTCAACCCAAATCTTCAAGGTACAATGTTCAAATTATTTCTTCGACTACAATAATTATTTCATCATAGCAATCCCAAATGGTACAGTCTTTCCTGGGGTGATAGGAGCAGTTTCAAAATATAGGCAGGGAAAAAAAGAAAAGCAGACACATTGCATTGTATTCACTTTCAAAATTTCCCAAAACATTCATTAAGAGCTAGTGGAGAATTAGAGCATAAATTAAACTCATTTAAAAAACACACAACAAAAACTCATTTTTACTCTCACATATATCAGGATTTTATAAAGTTGAAGGCACATTTTTAAAAAACAAATCTGATTTACATTAAACAATGACAAACTTGCCTTTTATCTAGTCATGCAGCTGGACACCCAGACTGGTTGAGGTATGACACACTTTTATTGCTGGTGTGATAGACTTAACAGTGAACTGTGTCTGCAGAATAATTCATGCAGGATTCAGATTTCACTCCTAGTCAGCAAGTTATAACTATGGTAAAGCCTTCTTAGGAGTTATTTCTCCAACATAATCATGCCCCGTGGACTAGGAGCAGTTAAATGGGTTCTGTTATCAGAGGTACCTGTGCGCCAGAGCAGCTGCTGTCCCTAAGCCACCATGGGTGATTAAGACTCACTGATGGGCTGCCTCCAAAGAGGTTTGAGTCAGGTACATGCCTTTCAGCTGAGAGGACTTCCAGGGAGGTACTGAGAAAATGGTATTTTAAACACCACCAGGTCTCCCCCTTTTAAGTGCTGGGTCATGGGTTTCATTCTCCCTGGCCGTGCAGCCATCAGAAGCCTGACTCTGTACCTGGCTGTGAGATTAAGGTGATAGTAAAGGAGATGAATACATTGAGCAAAGAATGGCTTTCACTGGATTTTTATAATGACTGGCTGCAGGTGAGGAAAGTCACATCAAGAATATTTCTGTAAGAAGAAATAAATCTTTCATCTTATTCCCTTTCAAGAACATGAATAGCAGAGCACTAAGGGGCCAAATGTGACTTCTTTTTTTACATACCCTTTATGTGAAGAAGGGCAAGTTGAGGAGGAAAATGGCCTCAAAAGCTACATTATGGCTTTTATCTAGGAAGAAGCTGCTGGTCCATTGCCGGCACCTTTATCAGAGACTGCCTTAACTCTGAGATGGCGCTACCTGCATTTTACATCTGGCCAGATGATGAAAAGGGGTCATAAGACCTAACCATTAGATCAGTGGTCCACATCCCTGGCTGCACTTTACAATCACTCACTGAGGTCAGGTGTTAGCTAGATGAACCCTAAGACCAGGCTTGATGAATGTGTGTGTGTGTGTGTGTGTGTGTGTGTGTGTGTGTGTGTTTACAGTGGGGGAACTTGAGCTTTGAGCATGATTGTATGCTAAGGGGATAGAGCGCTAGAGGAAAAGGCTGAAGCTAGATAGGAGAGGTAGGTAATAAATCTAGAAAGCACCCTGTGAAGATGGGAAAGGGTGGATATGAGAGTACAGGTAGAAGGCCACACCTTGAACAAGAGTAAAAAATTCACTAAGAATGGAGAAAAGGTTGGACATGGACATGGGGATGGCAGTGGGGACTGAAAAGTTGAGGGAATTCCCCTGATAGGCTGTGTTTGTTCTGTGAAATGGAAGAGTTCAGTTCACTAGAGATTTTTAAGCCTTGTGTAAGCCAGGCATATAAGATTAAGGGAAATGGAGATGGGGATGGGATATGTACTTAAGAGTGGGAGAAGTTTGGAATATTTGACAAGGGACAGAAAATGAAGACTGGAAAAGTCACCCTGTGACCAGGAGAGTGGAGGTTCAGAGGCAGGGAACCCAGATCAAAGAGTACAGCCCCCAGTAAAGGACTGTGAAGGGTAAACTATAGGGAGCATCCTGGGAACCGGGTTTTCACTCCATGTCATTAACTTATGTCTTAGTTCAGTTTCATACTAGCACACTGGAGTGATGAGAGCATGGCAGCCTTTCTCTGCATGCTGAGTGCCTATACAATGTAAATTTCCTTTTCCCTCTCCTGCCTGTGACTTGGGCACCCCTGCTATTGAAGCTAATATTGGAGAGTGAAGCTAATGATTAGTTTCTTCTAGCTTCTGTTTCTGATGAGATATCTTATCAGAAATCTCTGCTTTCCAGATTTCACAGAGAATGAACTGAGCTATGAACCAAGGTTGAAACAATGGAGTTTAATATGTATGTTACAAAATATAATTAATGTTCCTTAAGTTAATATATACATACTAGAGGCCTGGTGGTCAGTGTGTCATAGTGACTAGTCATTCCCAGTCATTCTGCTGCTAGGGTCAATTTGAATATTACCCTTTTATTATATAGGATAATTATAGAAAGCACTCTGATCCAAGTAATTCCTTTCCTGAGAATCCATCTATAAAGTTTATACCCATTCATCATCCACCCCTGTAATAAAAAATAAAAATGTGTTCATGGAAGCATTAGCTATAATTCTGAAACACAGACAACAGTTTGTCTAATACTAGCTTCATGGAAGGTCATATAGTTACTTAATTATAGTTTTGAAGACAATATTTATAATGTGGAAAATGCTTATATTCTTAGTAAAAAGAACAGAATATAACCCCCAAACTGCATTTTGATTATAGTAATACTAGGGGCACAGTGCATAAAAATTTGTGCACTTTGCGGGGGGGGGGTCCCTCAGCCTGACCTGTGCCCTTTCACAGTCTGGGACTCCTCAGGGGATGTCCACCTGCTGGCATGCCTGGCCAGCCTGGGTGAAGGGCTGATGGCTCTTTGCAGGCTAGCCAAACTTCCCAGTGGGGACCCTTACCCCATAGGGGTGTGGCCAACCTGGGTGAGGGGCTGAGGGCTGTTTTCAGGCTGCCCACAGTCCCTTCAGGGTTTGGGTCCCTACTGGGGTGCCTGGCCAGCCTGGGTGAGGGGCTGATGGCTGTTTTCAGGATGGGCACAGTTCCCATTGACCCAAGGTCCCAGAAAGGCTGCTGGCTGGAAGCAGGTTTCTGGGGTTTATTTATCTTCTATAATTGAAACTTTGTTGCCTTGAGTGGAGGCCATAGCCAGTCTAGGCAGGTAGTTTTCTCCATCACTGGCCTCTTGTTTGCTCTAGCTCCTTGGCTCTGGCCACCATCTTGGCTGAGTTAATTTGCATATCATCGCTCTAATTGGCTGGTGGGCATTGCTTGGCTGGTGGGCATGGCTTAGATGTAATGGAGTGAGGGTTAATTTGCATATTAATCTTTTATTAGATTAGATAGGATATAAATATTAAGATGGTCAAAGATTTGAAAGGAACAAAAATAAAGGAAAATCTTACTTTTATGTTGGTAGGATTGTGGGTGTAATTTCTGTCTTAATATCCATTTCATTGTTATGCTATTGTGCATTAAAGGAAAGTTTCTCTGAAAACCGTTTGAGCTTTGGACAAACTAATGGAAACAAGGTGAGGAGCAAATCTCTTCTAGCCCTGCTAACGAAAGAGCCTGGTCATGTTCAGGTTTGAGATGAATTCTTTTCCCAAATCCCAAAGTTTAAACCAATTATTAAACAGCAGTCAGTTTCCATAGAACATGTTGACAATCACCCAAGTATGTTGGATTACGGTTTTTATTTAAATAAAGAGATATGAAATTCCATTCCAGTTGCTAATGAAGTCTTTCAACTGCTAAAAACAAAAGAAAACAAACAAACAAAAAACCCTTCTGGGTCCTATTGCCTCCTCTGGCAACTACTTCATTTACCTCCCTTACCCCAGATTTTTCTGAAAACTTGTTTAAAAACCCTTCTGGGTTCTAGCACCTCCTCTGGCAGCCCCCAGAAAGAGCTTACATGAGGGCCATCAGTGACTGCCTGACTCAGTGGACAAATTCTGTTTCTTAACCAGAACTTCCCATCACACTTAACACTGCCAATCCCCTCTACTTCTCCTCTGGCCCATGTCGCTAACTGAACTATTGGCTTCTCTTCTTCCTTTCCTCCTCTCCAGTGTGACACTAACTTCCTTCAGTCTGAACCAGTGGCTCCCATCAAGAAATTGAGACCTGCTAACCACCTTAGACTCCATTCCTGCATCCTACTCCATGCAAAATGACCCATCCCACATATGAGTGTCCAACAGCTACTCCATGCTTTTTAAAAAAATCCTCACCCAAGGATATTTTTTATTGCTATTTTATTTTATTTAGAGAGAATAAAAAGGAGGGGAAGAGGGGGCAAAGAGGGAGAGAAACATCAGTGTGAGAGAGATATAGATCAGTTGCCTCCTACACACCCCCCAACCAGGCCGGGGGTCAAACCTGAAACACAGGTACATGCCCTTGACTGAGATTTGAACCCCTGATCCTTTGGTGCACTGGTCACTGCTCTCATCGCTGAACCACACCAACCAGGGCTCTTACGCATTCCTAACAGCAGCAAGTACCCCCCAAAGGATTGAAAATTGGTTCCTGTAGGAAAAACACACCTGACTCTTTAAAAATTGCATATGTATTTTAAACAGAAATAAATACAATACAGAAACCAATATACAATATATATGAGATGTGAAAAATGTCATGGGGAGAGTAATTAGGAGAAGTGTCTAGAAGACTCCCGGGGTGGAGAGCAACAACAAAAACAATGTTGAGAAATACTGGTCTCACTGTGCCAGGCATCCCTAGGTACTAGGAATACAGCAGTGAATAAAACAGACCAACACAATTGCCACGTACCGGGGGGGTTGGGGGGGGCGGGGGGGGCGGGGACAAAAATAAACAAGTAAATGAAAACATAGAATTTGTCAGTGGTCATAGTTGCTGTGTAGAAAAATAAAAGTGAGGAAAGGGGTTTGGAAATGGGGAGGTAACTGGAGGTGGGGTGCAGGGGGGCTGAGTGGGAAGGTTGCCTCTTTACTTAAGGTGGTTAAAGAAAGTTTCCCTGAGAAAGTGACATTTAAATAAAGACATGGAGATGACAACAAGCCAGGAGGCTATCTAGGGAAATATCCAGGCACAGGAAGTGCAGAGGCCCCAAGGTGGGAGTATTCTTGGCATGTCTTAAGTACAATCAGGACAACCGTGATTGGAGCCCACTGAGCAAGGAAATGAGTAGCCGAGGAAGTTAGGATCTGTAAGGATTCCATCATGTATCCTTTCTTGGACATTATAATGATTTCACTTATCCTCTGGGTGAGATTAGAGTCCATTGGAGGGGGTTGATATAAACCAAGTCTTTTGTTATTGTTAATCCTCATCCAAGGATATTTTTTTCACTGCTTTTTATTATTTTTATTTATTTTTTAATCTTCACCTGAGGTTATTTTTCCATTGATTTTTAGGGAGAGTGGAAGAGAGAGAGAAAGACACAGAGAAATATTGATGTGAGAGAAATACATTGATTGGTTGCCTCCTACACCAGGGCCCAGGCAGGAGAGGAGCTTGCAACTGAATGAGGTACATGTCCTTGACCTGGAATCGAACCCAGGACCCTTTGGTCCACAGGTCAACACTCTATCCACTGAATCAAACTGGCTAGGGTTCTGTTGCTTTTTATTTATTTTATTATTATTTTTAAACATATTTTTATTTATTTCAGAGAGGAAGGGAATGGGAGAGAGAGAAACACCTATAATAATAAAAGAAAGATGCAAATTGGTATCACTCGGCTACGCTCACCAGCCAATTGGATGACTATGCAAATGAATCCAACAAAGATGGTGGTTAATTTGCATACATAGGCACCCAGTGGCCTGGGCCCAGGGAACATCATTGGCACCCAGGTCACTCTGAGGTAGGCCCTGTGTTGGCCCTGAGGAGTGTAGGAAGAGCCTGAACCAGGGGATTCCTGGGCAGGGGGGGAGCCAGACATCAGAACTGTGGGGGGTGGGGCTCCTGCCCAAACCTAAAGCCTTGGCTAGAGGCGTTAGGCCTGGGTGGGAGCAGAGCTGGCAATCGGCAGGGGATCGGGGGTCCCCTGCCCAGGTCTGACCCCTTGGCCAGAGCCGGTGATTGATGGGATCTGGGGTCCTGGATCTTGGAGTCCTCTGCCTAGGCCTGCGCCTGGGCCAGAAGCCTCAGGTCTGGGTGAGGGGCAGAGCCAGCGATCAGTGGGGTCTGGGGGTCCTCTGCCTAGGTGTGATGCCTGGGCCAGAGGCCATAGGCCTGAGCAGGGGGCAGAGCTGGCTATTATCAGGGTCTGAGGGTCCCCTGCCGAGGCCTGACCCCTGGGCCAGAGGCCTCAGGGGAGGAGCCAGTGATCAGGGGGTGATGGAGGTTACGCCTTTGGCTGAGGCATCAGACCTGGGCAGGGGTGGAGCTGGCGATTGGTGTGAACTATAGAGGAAACACCTTTTCTGACTGCTCATTGGCTAAGCTCCCTGAATGCCACTGGTAATATTCTTAGTAACTTGAGTAATAAGAATCCAAGAAGGTGACCTAGGGTTTTTCCATCTCACTCCTGGAGAGAAAAACGAATGTCTGCAACTGGAGGGCAAAGAAATGTCATATCCTGCCCTAGCCAGTTTGGCTCAGTGATAATGCCTTGACCTGATAACCGCAGGGTCTGGGTTCAATTCTGACCAAGGGCATGTACCTAGGTTGCAGCCTCCTCCCTGGCTGGGGCCTGGGAGTGTAGGTCAGGGCTCATGCAGGAGGCAACCAATCAAAGTGTTCCTCTCACTTTCATGTTTCTCTCTGTTTTTCCCTTCTCTTCCACATTCTCTAAAAATCAATGGAAACATATCCTCAGGTGAGGATAAAAAAAAATAAAGAAATGTCATATCTTATGAAAGATACATCTTGAAAATGTCTAAAGAAAGTTGTCATTTTTTCATAGTGAAGGGACTGGAGTACATGTTGATGAAAAAACCTTGGTGGCTGTGGTGACTGGCAGTGGCTGCAGCAGCGGGGTTAATGAGCTGGTGCCTTCCCCTGATCAGTCCAGTCACCTCCCTAAAAAGGAGCTCAGACTGTGGCTTAGGCCCGCTCCCCAAGGGGAGCAGGGAGCAGGTCTAAGCCATCAGTAGGACATCCCCTTAGGGCTCCTAGTATGTGAGAGGGAGCAGGCTGGGCTGAGGGACACCCCTCTCCCCAGTGCATGAATTTTGTGCACTAGGCCCCTACACAATGATGATGGAGAATCATTGATTGGCTGCCTCCTGCATGCCCCTTACTGGGGTTTGGGCTGCAACCCTGACCAGGAATCGAACCTTGACCTCCTGGTTCATAGGTTGTTGCTCAACCACTGAGCCATGCTGGCTGGGCTTTGCAAGTGCAAGGTTGGCCCTGGGGAGAGACTGTCTCTTTGAGTTTTATGCCCCAGCCTTCTCACTGTACCTCCAGACTCATCAATGCCCCTGTTACATGCCCCTGCCTTCTCCCTGTACCTCCAGACTCATCAATCCTATTTGACATCTCCACTTGGGGGTCTTAAACACGACTCAAACTTAAAACATCTAAAACAGAACTCTTGCATCATTTCTCACTCCCATGCACACATCTGAGCCTTCTATTTCTATTTCAGTTAGTAGCATCACCATTTATTCAGTTGCATGGGCCAAAAATCCAGGAGTTACCATTAAGTCCACTCTTTGAACAAGTCCTGACTTCTATCTCCAAAATATATTCCAAATCTGACAACATCTCACCACTTCTGCTCTTACTCCCTCAGGCCAGGCCCTGTCTATGGCTACTATACTAGTATATGGCCACTCCCAGGTCTCCCCCCTCCACTTATAGTCACTACTCAATAGCTATTTGGAAAATGGAGGGTTTTTAACCAGAGTCCTAAATGGTCACCACAGACTCAGGGAATTTTCATCAGAATAGGACACCTGATAAAATGTAAGTATAACATGCAGAGAGGACTTGAACCTGCTGGGGGACTTTCTCACCACTGTGGGAATTTTTTTTGCATTATTTTAAATTGTATTGGGCTGACATTAGTCTACAGGAACATATAAGTTACATGTGTGGATTACTAATTTATAAAATCTGTATACAGAATCATATGCTCACCACCCAAAGTTAAATCTTCTCCTGTCACCTCATATTAGGACCCCTTTCTTCTCCCACACCCTCCTTCTAGCAACCACCACACTGCTGTTTGTGTACATAAGTTTCAGTTTTATATTCCACACTAGAGTCTTAGTGCACAAAATTTGTGCACTGGGGGGGTCCCCTCAGCCCAGCCTCTGCCCTCTTGCAGTCCAGGACCCCTTGTGGGATGTCCACCTTCCGGTTTAGGCCCGATCCCCCCTGGGGGTTGCACCTAAGCAGACACTCAGACTTCCCTCTTGCAGTCAGGGGCTCTCACAGGCCAGGACCCCTTGCTCCTTACACTGCACTAGCCAGCCATGAGCCCAGCTTCTGGCTGAGTAGTGGAGGTTGGGGGAGTAGGAGGCATGGGGGAGAGTGCTGCTCAACAGGAAGTCAGAATCGCTGCTCCTTTGCTTTGGCCTCACCCCGGACCATTGGTTGAGGGGGGAGGGCTGGTTGGGGGAAGGGTCATGGGAGGTTGAGGCACTGCTGTCATGCCCCATTCCATCTGTGGGGAGGTGCTGGGACTGTGCTGCCCCTTCTCCCACTGCTTCTGCAGAAGGAGCAGCACCAGGACTGCCATGGCTGGCCTGGTGGCACAGGCTTGCTGGCCCCACCCACCACCCACTGGTCATTCTGGAAGGTCATTCTGCCACTCAGTCTAATTAGCATATTAGCTCTTTATTATGTAGGAGGATATGAGTTAAATCATATAGTTTTTAGGTTTCTCTGTTTGACTTATTTCACTTCACATAATGTTCTCAAGGTCCATCCATGTTGTAAATGATGCTATTTCATAGTTTCATATGGCCATGTAGTACTCCATTGTCTATATACCACATCTTCTTTATCCAGTCCTCTATCGTAGGGCACTTTGGCTATTTCCAATTCTTGGCCACCATGAATAATGCTGCAATGAACATAGGGGTGCATATATCTTTGGGTATAAATGATTTTGAGTTTTTCATTTACATACCCAGGAGTGAGATTGTTGGGTTGTATGGTAGCTCTATTTTTAATCTTTTGAGGAATCTCTAGACTGCTTTCCATAGTGGTTGTACCAGTCTACATTCCCACCAGCAGTGAATGAGGGTTCCCTTTTCTCCATAACCTCTCCAACACTTGTTGTTGCTTGTCTTATTGATAATGGCCACTCTAACTGGTGTTAAGTAAGGTGGTATCTCATTATAGATTTAATTTGCATTTCCCTGATTGCCAGTGAGGTTAAACATCTTTTCATATATCTATTGGTTTTTTGTAAGTCTTCTTGGGAGAGGTGTATTTTCAGGTCCTCTGCTCACTTTTTGATTGGATTGTTTATTTGTTTGGTGTTGAGTTTTATGAATTCTTTATATATTTTGGAAATTATATCTTTGTTGGAGCTACTGTTTGCAAATATCATGTCCTGGGGGAGCCCCTTTCACGTTCCACGTGATTCAGGGTTCCTATTCAGGGTTCGGGTTCTGGAGAAGGCTGCACACAAAATGAAGAGAGAGACTAGAAGAGAATCAATTTGGAAATTGGGGGGCCAGAAGAGGAGTCCACCTCTAGTGGGAGAGACTTCCCCTGATGCCTGGGCCTTGCCAGCCTTATATTGAGGCTATGGAAGACACTCATATCATTTAGACAGGAAATTCCAAGCAAGAATTTATATGTGATTAACAGGTGGAAGTTGCTTTAACTAACAATGTTTCAACTTAAATAATGGGTGCATAGCTCTGACCTTTCAGAGCAATTAAGGTTGGTGAAAATGATCGGTTTCCAGCAATCTCTCATCTGATTGGCTGCCTGTTTGTTTTATTGTCCATTTCTTTTGCTGTGAAGAAGCTCTTCAGTTTGATAGAGTCCCATTCATTTATTTTTGCCTTCACCTTCCTTGTCTTTGGGGTCAAGCCCATAAAATGTTCTCTACCACCCAGATACATAAGTTTGGTACCTATATTTTTTTTCTATGTGAACTTCAGGTCTTATGTGTAAGCCTTTGATACATTTTGAATTAATTTTTGTGCATGAGGACAAACTGCAATCCAATTTCATTCATTTGCATGTGGCTTTCCAGTTTTCCCAGCACTATTTATTGAAGAGACTATCTTTACTCCAATGTGCATTTCTGGCTCCTTCGTCAAAAGTTATCTGTCCCTATATGTGTAGTTTTATAGCTGGGCTCTGTTCTGTTCCATTGATCTATGTTTCTGTTTCTCTGCCAGTACCATGTGTTTTGATTATCATAGCTCTGTAGTGTATTTTGAAGTCAGATAGCATGATACCTCCAGCCTTGTTCTTTTTTTTTTTTTTTTTCCAGGATTGCTTTGGCTATTCTGGGTCTTTTGTGGTTCCATACAAATTTGATGATTTCTTGTTCTATTTCTTTAAAAAAATTACATTGGGATTTTGATGGGGATTTCATTACATCTGTATATTGCTTTGGGTAAAATGGCCATTTTAACTATATTGATTCTTCCAATTCATGAACGAGGGATATTTTTCCATTTCATTGTGTCTTTTTCAATCTCTTTTAATAATGTTTTGTAATTTTCAGTATATAGGTCTTGCACAGTCTTTGTTAAGTTTATTCCTAGGTATTTTATTCTTTTGGTTGTGATTGCAAAAGGAATTGTTTTCTCCATTTCTTTTTCTGAAGTTTTGTTGTTGATACACAGGAAGGCAATGGATTATTGCACATTGATTTTGTATCATGCAACTTTACTGTATTTGTTTAATGTTTCCAGTAGTTTCTTGATAGAGTCTTTAGGGTTTTCTATATACAGCATCATGTCATCTGCAAAAGTGACAGTTTGACTTCTTCCTTCCTTATTTGGATGCCTTTTATTTCTTTCTCTTGCCTTATTCCAGTACTATGTTGAATAAGAGTGGTGAGAGAGGACATCCTTGTCTTGTTCCCGATCTTAGGAGAAAAGCTTTCAGATTTTAACCATTGAGTATGATATTGGCTGAGGGTTTGTCATATACTAGAGGCCTAGGCCCCCACCGCTGCAGCTTCTCCTAAAGGACGTCTGGAAGGATGTCTGGTCTAATGAAATATTATGCTTTTATTATTATAGATAGCCTTTATTAAGTTGAGGTACTTTCCTTCTATTCCTATTTTATTGAGATTTTAATCATAAATGGATGTTGTATCTTATCAAATGCTTTTTTGCATCTATTGACAAGATCATATGATTTTTATCCTTTTTTTTGTTGTTGTTAAAGTGGTGTATTATGTTGATTGAGTTGGGAATGTTGAACCATCCTGGTGCCCCTGAAATGAATCCCACTTGATTGTGATATATTATTTTTTGGATGTACTGTTGTATTTGATTAGCTAGTATTTTGGTTAGAATTTTTGCATCTGTGTTCATCTAGGATATTGGTCTGTAGTTTTTGTTTTTGTGTTATCTTTGCCAGGTTTTTCACTGTGGAATTTTAAGAGACTTTATAAGAATTAAAATGCTGCACAAAATTTATTTTAGCTTCTGGCTTTTCTTTCCAGGAGTCAAGTCAGTGCAACTTCTTTCTGTGTTTGTTTCAAGGTGGTTACAACCCTTGATTTTCAGAGAGGCTTCACCCAGCTACCTTATCGGAGATAAAGAGGTTACCACCTCTTTTACAGGCAGGGAGGTAGGAGAAAGCAGGTGTTTGATAACTGCTAGTATAAACCAAGTCAACAGTGGATTACTCCTGGATTTTTGGCCTGAGCAACTGAATAAATGGTGATGCTATTAACTGAGATGGAAGTAGAAGGATCAGGTGTGTGCATGGGAGTGAGAAATGATGCAAGAGTTTTGTTTTAGATGTTTTAAGTTTGAGTCGTGTTTAAGATCCCCAAGTGGAGATGTCAAATAGAATTGACGAGTCTGGGGGTACAGGGAGAAGCAATTATATCATTGAGGAGATTGTGTCACTCTCCTACTTAAAACCCTCCAGTGGCTTCCAAATGAATTTAGAATTAAAAGCAGACTCCTTCCCATGATCAGTAGATCAAGACCTAGCAGGAGTAGCAATCTGAGCTCAGCAAAGCAATCTCACTTCCATCTCCTTCATTTACCAGGCTCACTGTCACCCCTGTGCTCCTTTTCCCTGGAGTGGTCTTTCCCAGATCTCTACACAGCCACTTCCTTCAACACTCAGGTGTCAGCTCAGGTGTTACTTTCCTGACCACCCCCATCACTCACTCAATCACTGCCAATTCCATTAGCCTGTTATATTTCCCCATAACATTATCACCAATGGAAAGTGTCTTATTATTATCACTGCAAAATAATTCCCTAGCACTACTTAGAAAAAAATGTATATCACTCTGTCATTTAAGATTAAGGCTTAAAACAAGTTTATTGGTTCAGTTGGACTGTTCTTGATTGAGTTTTTCCTACTGTTGAAGTTAAATAGCAACTGGGGTTGACATCATCTGGAGACTTTGCTGGGGTAGATGTCCAACACTCTTTCCTCCTATACCTGGTGCTCCTCCAGGGGCCTCTCTGTCCAGCAAAGTAGCCTGGACCTCCTGCATGGCGGGCAGTGAAGTCTCCAAAAGAAAAGCAGTGGGAACTGCTGGTCCTCTCATAGGCTAGGTATGCATCTGGCAGAGGTGCCTTGCTGTCAGATTCAGGTGCTCAGTCACAAGCCAGCCCAGGTTCAAGGGAATTGAGGAATAAATTCTACCTCTTGAAGGGGAAGTTACATGTGTATAAAAGAAGGAAAAGAATTGATGGTGGCCATCTTTGGCAATAAGGTATCATATTTGTTTGTTTACTTGTCAATTGTCCATCTACTCCCATCTATAATTGTAAAAGCGTAATATGCTAATTAGACCGGATGTCCTTCCAGATGAAGCTGGGTCTTTGAGGGAAGTCTGGGTTCTGGGTGCCAGAGGGAAGCTGGTGCCAGCAGCCGGGAGAAGGAAGGCCTAACTCTTGCATGAATTTCACGTTATCGGGCCTCTAGTTAGGTCATAAGCTCCACAACAGGGACTTTCTCTGTCTTATTTGATGGTTATATTTCCAGCACCTAGAAGAATGCCTGGCACATAGTAGTAGATAAGTAAATAAATTAAACACTTGATAAATATTTAGGAAACTAACATAGATTGAAATAGATTTTCCCAGATTGGCTTTGTCAGGTTTGCTGATGAAGCATGCTGACATCTCACCAAATAAGAGAAACTCTACATTTACAAAGAATTTCATTTCTTTTGAAAACAAGAAAAACTTACTCTGAACACAAAATCTAGAAATAGTCTTGGCCTGTTTTCCAAACAGAAAATATTTCTTATACCACCAGAAATTATTTTTCCCACAGCTTATGCTACATCAAAATATTGAAGTTAACTGCAAATATCTTATTCTTTAAAGTTGGTAAAGAAAATATAAAAACCTCCTTCTATTTGAATTCTCCCAGAGATTCCCAAACTGAAAATGTCATTATAAGGAAGGAGTTCCTAGCATTTGCAGTAGCATGGATGGAAATGGAGAACATAATGCTAAGTGAAATAAGCCAGTCAATGAAAGAAAAATACCACATGTCGTCACTCATCTATGGATAATAATAACCATTATGACCTGGTGAACAGAAGCAGATTCAGAGGCAGAACAGCATCAAACAATCTGTCAAATTAAAGCAACAAGGACAGAGGGAGGATGGGGGGGGGCAATAGATCAACCAAAGGACTGTTATGCATGCATTTAAGCATAACCAAAGGACACAGACCACTGGGGGGAAGGGGAAGCTGGGGGAAGGGCAGGGGAAAAAAGAGATATTTGTACTAATCTTTGTAATACTTTATGTAATTAAATAAAAAAAAAAGAGGTTTTAAAAATATAGATGATGACTGAGAAATGTCATTACTAGTTTTGGTCATCACTCTGGCCCATGTGGCTCAGTTGTTTGGAGCTTCATACTGTAGGTCAAAAGGTTAGGAGTTTGATCCTTGGTGGGGGAATGTGTGGAAGGCAACTGATTAATCTCTCTCTCTTTCTCTCTTCCTTCTTCTCTCTAAAAATAATTCAAAAAAAATTTTGTGCATCAAAATTATGTACAGTTTTTGGTTATAAAGCTGGCACTTGTTGCATATAAGCATAATCAATGGACACAGACACCAGGAGAGTGAGGGTATCAGCTGCAGGGGGAGGGGATGTGGTGGGGATAAAGACTCATATGTAATACCTTAATAAAAAAAAAAGTCAGCACTTGGTTACTGAAGTAATTACATATGACCAAAGCAGAAAATAAATTCCCTCAAATCTCTCCTTTGCTAGTTTTTACTGGTGAGTTCTATAAAATAATCCCATATTTAAATCTTTTTATAAATCCCTTGTAAATGAATGAGAATGTATTCATCTGAAGGATTTTAGTAATTTTTGAAGTTAAAAATATAGGGATTTAGTTTTTTTTAAATTAAACTTGCAGAAAACTGCTAATTAAATCCCTTCTAATCTTTGTTTTACCTTTAGTTTTCCCAGATTTGCTCAAAGCAATCCCAGTGAGCATCCACGTCAATGTCATTCTCTTCTCCATGATCCTGATTGTCTTAACCATGGTGGGGACAGCCTTCTTCATGTACAATGCTTTTGGCAAGCCCTTTGAAACTCTGCACGGCCCTCTAGGTTTGTATCTTCTGAGCTTTATTTCAGGTAAGAACAGAATTCTAATCCTGAAGACAAACATATTTTTCAATCTCAAAAGATAGATCTCCAAATACAGTGTTACTGTATATATACATCAATGTTCACAGTAGCATTACATATGATAGCAAAAAGTGGAGAAACATATAATTATCCAAAATTGGGATTTCAATAAATGTATTATGGTAGTTTATGTGAATAATTATGATGCTGACATTAAATTATATTTTTGAATAAGACATAATCAAAAGGATAACAAAAAGTTAAGTTTAAAAAGCAGTATATAAAATTTTATAAATATGGAACTAATTTGTCATATATATATATATATATATATATATATATATATATATATATATTAGGGGCCCTGTGCCTGGCCAGCCTGGCTGAGGGGCTGATGGCTGTTTGCAGGCTGGCCAAGCCCCCCAGTGGGGTCCCCCACCCCATTCAGGTTTGGCCAGCCTGGGTGCGGGCCTGAGGGCCATTTTCAGACTTTCAGGCTGCCCACAGTCCCTTCAGGTTTTGGGCCCCTACTGGGGTACCTGGCCAGCCTGGGTGACAGGCTTATGGCTATTTGCAGACTGGCCAAGCCCCCCAGTGGGGTCCTTCACCCCATTGGGGTGTGGCCAGCATGGGTGACGGGCTGAGGGGCACTTTCAGGCTTTCAGGCTGCCCACAGCTCCCACTGACCCAATGTCCCAGCAAGGCTGGCTGGAAGCAGGTTCCTGGGGTTTGTTTGTCTTCTGTAATTGATACACTGTTCCTTTAAGCCAATGCCTAGGCAGGTAACAAAGCTCACAGCCAGGACTGCTATTTGTTTCAGCTCCTAAGGCTTCTAGGATTGAGGCAATGTTGCAAATATGATGTTACCTGGAGCCAGGAGAAGGCCAGCAGGCCTGGCAAACAGTTTCACTCCTGCTGCAAAGGAAACTGCCTGTTTACTCAGCTCCATGAGTTCTGGCCTCCGTCTTGGCTGGGTTAATTTGCATACAGCCACTCTGATCGGCTGGTGGGTGTGGCTTAGGCATCCCGAAGGGATGGTCAATTTCAATATTACGCTTTTATTAGATAAGATATATATATAGAGAGAGAGAATATATAAATATATATTACATATATAACTCTCTATAGCCTCCATTACATAAATACATATATAGATAAAGATATATAGAGAGACCATTCTGTTGGTAGTAGTTACCCTTGAACAATGAAATTATAGGTGAGTTTCATTTTCTCTCACACTTTTTATTATTTACAAATGTTCAATAATATGCATTTATTTACATATAATCAGAAAAATAAATAAAAAGCATCAAAAGAAAAAAAAAACAAAGGACAAGTGTTTCACCCACGTATGAGTTGTTGTATTCAGGCCTGTAAGTACTTTGTGTGGCCTAATGGTAGGTGTGTCTGGGCAAGAATAAATTTTAAACCTGGAAATTAATTCATCAATAAACATGTGCTATTCATAACCAGGACTGATGGAAAAGAATATGAAATCCACTCAGGGCCACAGGGTGCTTAGCATATATTTTACATGGAAGAAAAAAAACAAGAAAATAAAATATGTAACTCCTATGTAGCCATTTTCCTATAGGATGTCTTTGATTTCATCCCACTCCAAAGTTGCAAAAAGACTCAATACTTTGTCATAGTCCCAGGAGTAAATAGCTTTACTAATGATTTCATGGAGAGATGCGAGAGACTACAACACATCAGCAAGTAGTATATTGAAAATCCCCATTCTTTTCCATTTCATTCTCCTCTGATTTGTCCTGTAACTGTCATCAGGCCCCAGGCTTCTTCTTTCTATTGACATCACTCCACATAATTCCACTCCAGCCACACACTTGCCATAGTTCCCCTCTCTGTGAAACAAAGCCTGCTTGTCAGCAGGCATTCAAGCCTCTAGCCATTATTGCTTGAGTTCACTTCTTCTGGTCTTATCCCATCTTCATCTTGACAATTGAGTGATACACGCTACCAAAGTAGTTCTTTCTCTAGTTGGGAGGGAGGGGGTTCTACTGATATTTTTTCCAGATCTTTCACAAGCAAATAATAGCATTTTCAATTGTGCAGTGTTGATTACCCTGTGAGGGCTGAGTCTAAGTCTCATCTTTTAAAAAATATATATAATTTATTGATTCTTTACAAAGAGGAAGAGAAAGGGTTAGAGAGTTAGAAACATCAATAAGAGAGAAGCATCAATCAGCTGGCTCCTGCGCACCCCCCACTGGGAATGTGCCTGCAACCAAGGTACATGCCCTTGACTGGAATTGAACCTGGAACTCTTCAGTCCCCAGGCCAATGCTCTATCCAGTGAGCCAAACTGGCTAGGGCTAAGTCTCATCTTTTATCTCTAACAAGAGCATCCAGTGTGAGGCTCTGCACACTGTAAACAATTCTGTGTGTATTGTGGACTTGAAAAAGCAAGCCCCAAAGAAGATGTCAACTTGGTCACTTAGTGCAGTACAGAGTAGAGAAATCAGAATTCAAATGATTTGGAATTAGCAGAGCAGGCCCATAGAGAAGGTGGGACATGAGCCAGGGAGAAATGGAATGGATGGTGGTAAAGGAAAGCCAAGGGATTTGCAATCAGGGCAGAGGAGCAAAAGCACGGGTACAGAATGTGGGTGGACAGACCTAGATAGTGATTGGATCTCACGGGAAGGCCCAGGTCAGAAATGGGTGTTCCCACTACTTCCCCTCCCTCCCCCTCACCGCCAATATACCAAACCAAACCGGTGGTGTGCTGTCTCAGTGAAGGCAATTGAATCAATTGGGTCAGCTAGAAAACAGAATACATGCTATTTTAACAGGGAGCGAATGTTTAGCAGCATCTGCATCACTGGAAAGTTGACAGAAAAGCAGATTCTAGGCCCCACCTAGACCTACTGAATCAGAAACTTTGCGGGTGGAGCCCAACACACTGAGCTTTAACAAGCCCTTCTTTCAGGGGGTTCTGAAGCAAGTTCAACCTTGAGAACCAGGATAATAGGGAATTGATTGAACAGGTGTTAGGAGAACTGGAAAAAAACAAAGGAGGCCCAAAGTAACTCAGAAACCATAGTTTCAGAAAGCAGCTACCAACCTGGGGCTCTGAGAACCAAGGGGAGAGTCTGGAGTTACCAGAACCTAGAGACTAAAGGAAAGGCCCAGGGTGCTGGTCTCAGACCACTGGGAAGAAGGCACTGAGTCTTGCGGAGATGGCACTGTCAGAGGACACCAAGAGGCAGCTGTGGAGTGTGGAACCATTTGGGGAACACCCAGCTGCAGAAGAAGCAGACCCTTCTGATTCCCTGTCCTCCCCACCCTGCCATGCCCTCCATGTGGGAAGCAGCTGACAGGCAGAACTGGAGACTTGACCCAGCATCACAGAGCAGAGAAAAAAAGAGCAGTTTGAAGCCGAGAGACAGCAGCTTATTAATTGGCATAGCCTCTCACAACAGCTTCTGAATAAAATCCAGGGCATCCCATTAGGAAGACAAATTATTGGACAGTGCGAATAGGCAACCAAACTAACAGTATTTGAAAAACATGACTCAGAGAATGCAGAATTTAATCCAAGTCCCAGATCTTATTGTGGCCTTTGGCCAAGTCTAATGCAAAGAAAACGTGAGCAAGAATATATGTGGGAGCACATGGGCCACGTGCTTACACTATACCTTAGCTTTGAACTTGTGGCAAAAGCAAGGTGCTCAATAAAGGTTTGTGGGTGAGGGAGTGGAAACAGTGGGGAAAAGAAAGAAGGAGCCAGTTCCAGATCTATGTCTTGCAGAGGAGAAAGGCCTAGTGTTTCCAGATCATCTTCTTTTAAGCCCCAAATCCTTATTTTTAAATTCCAACATTTTCAATAACTTTTAAAATCATGTGTGAGGGTGAGATGGACTTCCAGTCTGACCTTTGGTGATAAAAGAGTAACTCTTAAATCACAGACTCCCTGTCCACCTACAGACAACCCCCAGAGGCCCCAGGAGTGTGGGAAGATTTATCTGAAGCTGTAATATTCATGGAGACCCCAGTTTAAACCCTGAATGTGGAGGATGGGAATTTCACAGCCCTTATCTCAAAAACTGAATTGCTCCATGAAACCCATGCAAGCCAATAAATTATACGCTCTGAGGCCAGAGCCTGGACTGGGAGATCCTTTAGTACTAGTGTGAGTCACATTTCATCGGAGACCCCCTCAGGGCGCATCTTTCTTCCACCTTCTGCCCAGGTGGCCTCCCTCACAATCAGCAGAGAAAACTTCTTAATTTTCCCTTTTTCTCTACTTACCCCCAGGTTCTCCCTTTCCTTGTGTTGATGTCATTGCAGACTCATTTCTTCAGCTGCCTGGTCCTGCGGCACGAAGATGGGAGAAGGGAGGGTAAGGAGTCCTCCTACTGTCTAGGCAGGACTTGCCGCAATGCCCAGAGTAACTGTGCTACAAGCCGCTCCATGTTTCCTAGTGTGGTGCAGGCCTGCCCTGGATGTAGAAAAGAAAGGGAACAGTGCTTTGGATTAGGCCACCAGTAGTTTCAGTCCCCACAGCTTGCTCACACTGTGGCCCTTCTGGACCAGAAATTCCTTCCACTTCTCATGGCTTCCAGTTCAGCTCATCATATTCCTCAGCCTTCTTTGTGCAACATTTCTGACCACTCTCATTGTTCCATGAAACCCAGCAAGTCAGCTTGCTCTCTCTCCTCCTGTCAATTAAAACCAGATCTGAGAAATTGTTCCCCTAGTTAGGATGTTAGCCATATCTAAATGGTCCCCCACAGTTCATTGTGGGCAGTGAATCTCTTCCTGGACTGTACATTAGAGTCACAGAAGAGCTTTCAAAAACACTAACACCAGGTCCCCAGGTCTCTCCCTCTCTTTCTCTGAATCCCTCTCTTCACCTCCTTAACTTGTGTATCTCTCTCTCTCTCTCTTTCCCCTACTATATTCTAAGCCTCAAGGGAGGTGTTTCCACCCTTTTCTTTCATTCTGCCTCCCCCTGTCCCTTACCCTCCCCTCCCATTTACTCTCATTTTGACTCTCACAAAGCTCAGTGTTGACCAGTACTCTTGAAACTTCCTTCCTACACCTCTGGGACACAGAGGTCTCTTGGTTTCCTTCCTCCAACTTGGCACACATCTAGTCAGTGTCCTCTGCTGGTTCCTCCTCCACCACCGCCCAAAATAACTGATGCCATTCTCAGGGACTGGTCCCAGGCCAATTCTTGTCTTACTACATTCTCTCCCTAGATGATCTTATCCATTGTCATTACTTTAAATAATAGCTATATCCTGACAACTCCTAAATCTTTATATTCATCTAGACCTCTTCTCTGAGTTCTAGACTCACATATCCAACTATCTACTTGACGTTTCCCTTTGCACATCTCGCAGCATCTTAAACTTGACATGACCCAAGTAGAACATCTGATTTTTAGTGCTGAGCTCCTCTCCCTGCTTCTTTATTGCCATAAACTCTAAACATTTTCCTCTCCTATTTTATTTATCTTGGTTAATGCCACCACTGTCTACTAATTGCTTAAGCTACTCCCAAAATGTTTTAGATCTACTTTTGAAATGTCTTTAGTATCCATTCATCTCTCTTCATCTCCAATGCAGCAGCCTAGTCTTTCATTAGACATTTCTTAGAAAGTAAATCAGCTATCCAATATCTTAAAGTCTTTCACAAACTTCTTATTGCAATTAGAATCAATCCCGAAAGACTTTCCATGGCTTTGGAGATCCGACATTAACTAGCATTAACTGATCTCTCCAATCTAGTTTCTTTTCCATTTCCCACTCCCTGCCTGCCCCCTAACCACAAGGGCCTACTTTCAGTTCCTTCAGCAAGGCGACCTCTTTCCCTAGAATCCTCACATGTGATGTCTCCTCTCCCCCAGAAATTCTCAAAGGATCATCAGCCCTTTGGTACCTTTAGAACTCAGCTATTGGGTGTAGTATTTGCTGACCACCACATCGAAGCCCCATCTCCTCTCCACCTCCATTTTCTGTCACAGCACCCCAATGATAATTATTGTGTTCTTGAATTATTTGTGTCCACCTTTGTGTGACTCTCATGCTATATTGTAGGCTCCACAAAGGCAGAACTGTGCACCTGATTCATTGTGGTATTGCAGTGCCCATTATAACAGCTGGCACTTAGTGAGCCCTCATTCAGGGTTTGCTGAGTAAATGAAACATGTGCACCTGTATCATGTACATGTATCAACATTCATCACACAAAGGAATTACCTATGAAAGCTTTAAAGAATACTACCACTCAGGCTCAACCTGCAGAGACTCCAATTAAATGAGAGAGAGAGAGAGAGAGAGAGAGAGAGAGAGAGAGAGAGGAATATAGAAGCAAATGGACCCACAGTTGCATACTGGAGCATTGATATGTAAGTGTATGCCTTTATATGTTCCATGCTAGGAGTTTCCTAGTTGCTTGCAGAATCAACTGCATGTAAAAGAGAGCAGGCTAGGTGGAAGACTTGCTGTGGATAAACAATGGAATGTCCTAAATAGTTCAGGGAACAGTCTCTGAGGATGATAAGACATGTATTAGCTCAAGCAAGCCTCCGAAATGTGGGCTTACTGAAAATTACATTTATTATGTCTTCTCTTATGTAGAGCATCATGTAATAATTTATATCAAGCAAGGCAAACAAATAAAATGACTGCCTTTCTTTAAAAGAGGGATGCTACTAATATAGGTCTAATTAATTTTGATAATTACAACAGTGGCAGGGCACATAAATAAGCACAAGTCATATATGAAACATGAAGGCCAGAAAATAAAGAGCAGGACAGAAATAGAAGAATGCTTTCATTGTATATCAGTTTTAGAGTCAATAACATCCTGACCACTTTAATATGTCTAGGACTCGTTATTCTGCAACTATCTGTATCTCGTCTCACTTTGGTCCTTATGGAGGAGCTGTTGTTCAGAGTCTGAGCAAGGAGATGCTTAATCTTATCCTATCAAAGAGACACCTTCCTACTCAGAATGTGCACGCATGTCTTTCCTTCTGTTTCACTTAGGGTCAAAGCCCTCTGAAGCACTACTTGATGTGCCCCCCCTTCCCAGCTACACATGTGCACACACACACACACACCTTCCCGGCTACACACACACACACACACACACACAGCTCACCTCCTATGCGTCTACCTGGTTCTCTTCCTTTTTCAGCTCTCACTACCTGGTTCCTTTTCACTTGCTGTACTCCCCACCCCTCTAACCTTACCCCCTGTCATATGAAATACTCTTTTCCTCAAATATCCACTTTCTCACTCCCTGGTATCCTTCAAGAGACACTAAAATGTCATCTCCCTGAGGCCTCCTCAAGAGAGGCCCTTCTCTGCTTTATTTTATTCTCCTTGGTGTGTATCACACTCCAATAAACTAAATCTATCTCATTATTTCCTCTCTCTGCACTGTCTCTACCACCAAGAGCTGCACAAAGATAGGGAATTCTGTCTGCTTTGTTCACTGCTGCCCAGACAGTGTGTAAGCACCCAATAAATACTTGTTGAGTAAGTGAGTAAAACAGGAACAGTCCTGCATATTTTCTGGTAACAAATGACGTTCTCCCTTTCTGAAAATCAATTCAAATTGGAAAAAGACTGTGCCTTTAGACTGTTTTATCTTGGCACAAATCACCCTTCTCACTAACATGACGTTTGTGAAGCTCTAGTTAGATGTGGGCTCTTCAACTCTGTTACAGAGGAAGAGGAGGAAGTGCTGAGCCCCACTGCTGTTAATCCTTCATCACAGCTGCTTTTTGGAATCACATGACCAACTTGCTCTTCATTAGGACCTCCGAATCTACCCTTAGATATTAGTTTGCTTAACTTGACCCTCTGCCCATTGTCTAGATGGTAGCCATTGGTCTCTAAAAGCCATGGAAGCCAGAACCATTTCCTTCGGAGAAGAACTCGTTGCTGGGAATCTCATCTCCAATACCTGCTTTCTAGTGAGATGGTATAACTTCACAGAAAATTAGCACCTGCACCTGCAAAGTTGCGGCTCTCCCACTCCCACTTATCATTTTCAAGACTCCTTGAAGAAGGAAATTATCGATTGATCATTCTGTAGAGAAAATGGGCTTAAAGATGATGTGTTAGCTTTCTGGAAATTTCAGCCATTACTTTAGATGGAACTGAAATTCTAATTTATTATTTCCCAAAATACAATCTCAGTGATAATAAGAGAATGTTTCATAGATTTTTCACCTTGGAGGATACTTCTCTACCAAAACTCCTGCTGCCCTGGACTCACCCAGATCCTAGCAGAATGCTCCCTCTCAGGGGTCAGCCAGCAATGAAGAAGCAGTTTTCTCCTTGATGTGACCTTTGTCCCCTTTATTGTAAGGCCAGGAGGAGAGAGGTGCCCAATTCTCAACAGCTGTCAGAGAGAGTCCTGAGTGTGCAGTGTCTAGGACATTACAATCACTTGATAATTCGTAGTGTGACAGCCTTGTAACTCAGCAATCCATTCAGTCAGAAATTAATTCAGTAATCAAAGTCATTAAAGGAAAAAAACACACACCACTGAATCAGCCAGATGATGGGGAAATCAAACACGTGAAGGAAAAAAGGCTGATCTTTGAGTAAGACGCTGGGCAGTAAAACCTGGGCCCTATGCCTGGTTATACCTCAAATTCTAGTTTGAGCGAGGCTTGGCAGTTTTCCGAAGTCTAGTGTGCTCTAACCTTGCCTATGAGCCGGAGCAGTGCTGGTCAGATGGACAGCCATGGGGAATCTGTCCAAATGGCCCTGGCTGAATTTGGGCTCTTGCTGTAGTGGAAAACTGGGAAAAGGAGGAGAGAAGCAAGCAGACCTGATTCTAACATTTGTAAGCCCTTGGGCAAGAGTATAAAGGACAGCCCACATACCCCGTGTCTAGACATTTAAAAGTTAAACATTAATAAACTATTCACCAAGGCATGTTCTAGGCTACTGCCTGAACCAACATCTCTCCATAGGATGTGGGGGGCCAGATTCACATTTAGAATCCTTGAGCCCTGGCAATTCTAAACTTGCATGCGATGATGGGAAGAGAGCTGGCTGTTGTCTGTCCGCTCCTTTCATGCCTGGTTCCATCCACACTGTAAAAGACCTCCAGGGGCTCTGACCAGGCCCAAAGCAGCTGTGCCTTGGACACCATCAGGCCTCTGGGCTGTGTACCAGCCACAGAGTCTGCCCTTGGGATGTTGGCTCAGGAAAGATACCCACATAGCCCTGGAAAGAGCTCAGGTGTTTGGGAAAGGAATTTCCAGGCCCCAGAAATGTATATAGCAGGCGAGTCTGGAACTCCAGCTGGGCCTGGCCCATTGACCTCAAAGATCCCTTGCCCCATGGAAGAGGACTCTCCAGGAGCGTGAGCAGGACCTTTGGATGTGGAACCCCCTTGCTGGAGCCCCTGAGAGTCACAGTGGAAATGTGCTAAGCCCTGTTCTCACTATCATTCACATCCTTTACACGCCTCCTCCGTGTCCCTGGCAGTCAGACCACCAACAGACCTTTTGGTCCCTAAGTCATAAACTGTTACACTTGCTCTCATGTATCATTTAGAGCTATAGACAGAGAAAAGCAAAAATATTCTCAGTCCACTGAGCTGTTTCCTTTCACATATCTTAGCAATGCTGGTTGAGGCTCTGGTTGGGTTCTATGTTCTGACTCTGAAATGGCAGTTGACCACACGGCCAACCCCAGAATCCAGAGCAGACCTCAGGCCGCCCATCCTCTCAACTACTGGACCAAATGTTCTGATTTGAGAGCTTGTGCACTTAAAAAGTATTAGCTATGGAAAAAGGCTGAGTTTACAGCCATAGAAAGGAAGAAAATGTCACCCTTTGCAACATCATGGATGGACCTGGAGAGCAATATGCTAAGTGAAATAAGCCAGTCAGAGAAAGACAAGTACCATATGATTTCATTCATATGTGGAATTTAATGAACAAACTGAACTACCAAGTAAAATAGAGACAGACTCATAGAGAGCAGGCAGACAGCTCTGGAGAGGGGTGGGGGTGTTGGCTGGGATGGAGGAATTAAGCAAAAAAGATTTAAAAAAAAGAAAAAACGCATGGACACAGATAACAGTTTGGCGATTGCAGGGGTAGGTGGAGGTGGAAGAGGGTATGGGGGGTGAAATAAATGGGGATGTAAAAATAAACAAGTAAAATAAAGGTGGGGGGAAGAGCTGTAAGTTTAAGACACCCCAAGCAACTTTTACCTTAGGAATTTGAAATGCAGTCTCACTAAGATGCTGTCTCCTTAACAAGGGAATACCTTTAAAATATTTAACAACTTGAAAAGGAAACCATGCTTGAATTTTCCCTTCAAGCACTAAGTAAATACAGTGTTTCTCTTCTGTCTGAAATTCACCATCTTCTCAGACAAAGACTTATAAAAGCAATGGCATTTTCTCTATTTTCAAATAAAGAGAAAACAGCATTGCAGCCTTCTTGTTGGATCTAACAATGAAGGAATAATACAGTTTTGCCAGGGGAAAACTAGGCTGACAAAATTTCACACAGGAATATTTTCAACTACTGCTCTGAGGTTAGTGGGAAGTGAAGTTTCAAGAAAATTATATCACTTGATCATTTGGGGGTGTATGCTGATTATCAAGCCTAAAGCTAAATTCTAATAAGGAAATGTGATTCCCTTTTCCTGCCCCGCCCCCCATTCCCTAACCTCATGATCCAGTCTGTACCTCCACCCAACCCCATCCTGGCCTCTGGAGTAATGGGGACTATTGCTTGCCTAGCAGCTTCCCACATCTGGGATGCTCTCCCCACACAGGCCAGATGCCCTTTCCTTGGCTAACTTCTCTTTAGCTACTTCTAAGGAACTTTCCATGCTGTTGCGTATCCTCTCACTGATGGCCACCTGTACCTTCTTACTATTACACTTCCTATGTTTGATTTAATCATTATTGTATCTATGTTCCCTGCCTGATTACACACTCTGTTAGAGCAGAAAACATATGCTTGTTTTAATGTTTCAATCTCCACCACGATCCCCATGCATGGTATACAATAAATCTAGTTGAATAAATGAAGGAGTGAATTAATGGATGGGAACGTAAGCCACTTTTGCTGCTCCCTGAGTATTTGATGAGCTGTAATTGAAGAACCAAAAGCATAACCCCTCCTAAAGGAGTCATAAGCCTCATGGAATATTTGGAGGAGCAAGGCACTGCAATACATTCTTTTGGGTTACCTATCTGATGTGTGGTGGCGTAAAGAATTAAGGTAGAAACTTTTGAGAAGAAAGGAATACATGAAAACCATAAGAATAGCTGCCAACTAATAAGCATTTATGCAGATCAATTCTAATGCCAAATGCTAATCATGTGTCATCTCTATTATCCAGATTTTGTAGATAAGGAAATTGAGATTTGGTTATTAAAACTGCTTAATTTCACAGGTTAGGAACCCAGATTTGTTTGACCTAAGTCAGAAACCATCTCAGCAAATCTCCTGTTAACTGGCACCCCTTTGTGGTGGCCTGGAATTCAACCCAGGCTGTGGAAGCCCTGGGAGTCTCAGCCACCCACTGTGCTCCTCACCCTTCTCTCCTGCCACCTGCTTCTGCCCTTGTGCTACCCACCCTCCCTGCAGTCCCCCCTCCTCAAGGGGGAGGTGCTATCAGAGTTTCCAGGCACCGGTCAGTATGGATGCCTCTGTCCTCAGAGGTCTCTCCTGGATGGCAGCTGCAACAGTGAAGATTAGATTAAGCTGCCAATGAGTGATACATCAGAGAAAAATAATCATAGTGTAAGGCCCTAATACATGCATAATTCAAGGGGACTTTGCTGCCCCTACCTCTCAGCCACTCTCACCCAAACAATGTAGTCTTTATTCAAGGCATCCACATGCCCAGGTGAAAATCCCGAGTTGTTAACAAATAAGGAGAACAGGTACTCTCTGCCACAACACCTCATCCATGGCTCCCTTTGCTCAGGGACTCCTCTGGGCAGCAGCAGCCAGGTGGGAGCTGAAGGAGGAGGAGGCACGTAACCCTCTGAAGGAAGCCCAAGCTTTCCATAGAGCAGTATGATTGACATTTCTCCTGCATGGCTTGTGAAGTATTTTGAGATATTTGTTGAGAGTATTTTGTTCTCTTAAAGCCACATTTTGTGCTCTGTGCCTGATTTCGTCCTTGTGCTTTTAAGGTGCCCAACAATCCAGCCTTCTCACCACAGAGGAACATCCCTGTCTTTGTCAGGTCAGCTTGACCCGACTTCCACAAGTCCTCTCACTCAGAGCCATCACCCAGGCACTAGCATCCACCGTGCTCATGATCATCTATCAGGCTCATGATTACTAATTTGAAATAATGCATTTTTTTTTTTGCAGAAAAATGCAAATGAGGATACCTGTAAAAGGCTTTCTTTAGTTTGAACCTTCACCTTCTTCCCTGTTTCTTTCCATCAGGAAATATTTGTCCCAACATGGTATTTGTTGCTTCTGTTGCAGGGTCCTGTGGTTGTCTTGTCATGATTTTATTTGCCTCTGAAGTGAAAATTCACCACCTCTCAGAAAAAATTGCAAATTATAAAGAAGGAATTTATGCCTACAAAACACAAAGTGAAAAATACACCACCTCATTCTGGGTCATTTTCATTTGCTTTTTTGTTCATTTTTTGAATGGGCTCCTAATACGACTTGCTGGATTTCAGTTCCCCTTCGCAAAATCTAAAGACACAGAGACGACGACGACGAATGTAGCTATGGATCTAATGTACTAAACGGCAAACATTTCTGTGATTGTGCATCCTTTCAGATGCCTCAGTCAGACCACCCAACCTTCAGTGATAATGTTTACAAACTGTGCACTAGAGGCACAGGCTGGAAGGAGGGGAGCAAAGGAAGGCTTTGGAAGGTGTGCTGCCTTGGGGGGAATCACTTCACCAGGCTGTCAAGGCAGTCAACTGGAATGGACAAGCCTACTTCTCTTACATAGCAACATGCAAAATGCCTACTCCATCATGGGGGCATCAGAAGGCATGGGGATCTATTTTAATAGAAACATACTATTTTGGATATAACCATACATTTGTTGCCACAGACACCAGAAAACAGAGCAGGAATAACTTCTTACAATGATAGTGCATTAAGTGACCTTTTCAAAAAAGTTTATTTAAAGTACCGTCTTACTATCATGCCTGTTGATTTAAATTTGCAAACTTGAAAAGGAACCAAGAAGAAAAGCCAAAGCTAAGGGCATTTTCTCTCATGCCTAGGACCCCACTACATTAACAGTATATACAAGGGAGACAACTGCCAGGACCTCTGAAGAATCATGAAAAATGATTTTCCTGGTAAACTTCATACAAAATGACTCCTTGGAGCTGTTGTTTCTAACCTCAGTGTCTTAAAAGCTTGGATTTCCAATTATGAAATTATGCTACCTTCTGGGATTATGATGGTAACAGTGTGTCATTGTGGCTGTCACAAAGCATGGCCCAGGTCAACTTTTCCCCCTGAATTACCCATGAAATTGATCTGCAGATGACCAAAGGCCAAAGCTGAGCCTGGAGCTAACCACCCCTCCCCGTCTCCTCCACCTGCTGTCCTCAAGGGCAGACACAGGAAGAATCAGGGAATGACAGAGAACACGTCGCCAGGCCGCCCGCCAGAGTCGCTTGGTGTTTAGCTCCGATTCAAGGGTTTTGAAAGTGCTTGTGTTTTACAAAAATGCTTTTTCCCCCCCTTTTGGAAAAGTCTACAAGAAACAAATGACTGTATCCCTGAGAACTAACTTGTTCTGCTGGTGGTTTACAGCCACAGGCTAACATGAGACTACACCTTTAGTTTCCAGATGTAATCCCTCTTCCTCCATCCAGGAAACTCACCTGGAAAATTTCTAGATCACAACTCAGTCTAGTGGTAGAGAGAATGTTTGGTTTAGTAATGAGCTAGAGCCCACTTATGAAAGTCTTTAGCCAAAATGGTTAGATACACAGGCATTGTAGCTAGGAGTGGGCAGGAAGTGCAGAGGCAGCCGGTCACCCCGTGGGTAAGTGGCCTGAGATCCCCAAAGGCCAGGTTCCCCATGCTCTCATTGGACCAATCTCTCTCTCTCTCTCTCTCTCTCTCTCTCTCTCTCTCTCTCTCTCTTTCTCTCTCTCTACCCCCTGCTTTTCCTTCTCCTCTTCCTCCCTCCTTCCCTCCCTCCTTAGAGATTTGAAAAACTTCTAACATCAAGTTTTTCTTCTTTAAGAAACAAGTCTCTGGTTGTTCTCTATTCTATAAAAAGAAAAAACTTTGAGCAGCAGCTGAAAATCCAATGAGAACCTACCAGGCACATTAACACTACTCCCTCGGTGGGAAGTAGAGGCTGGGCTGTGGTCCCTGCAAATTGTGTCACTCACAAAAAAAGCACAACCTGGTCCTCAGAGTGCTGTTAAATTGTCTTTCTCTTCTCTTGGATGAAAAGTGTGGTCGCTGGTGTTCTAAGAGTAGCCCTCAGAAAAGGAATCTGGCCAGGATGTCTTTTTGTGACTCTCTCTGTGGGGAGCCTGTCCGACCTCCCACCCATGTGGCGGCAGCATTTCCACATTCTCACAAGGACACAAGGCCCCCTTCTGGCTCTGGGACCACAAACACAAGGCCATGGTTGAGTGTTTAGTTCCAGGTAGTCAGCAGACATCCTCAGCACCGAGAATATCGGTGCTTATTATGCAGTGAGAAAGAATGGCAAGAAGTTATGAACATCATCTGAAGCCCTCTGGTGAAGACTGTGCCATGAACTTGGCAAGACACATTCACCAGAATGGGAGGGGGCTCCTGAACTAACCTGTGAGACAGGGCAGGCCACAGTGTGTGGAGGAGGAGGACGCTTTGCAGGTTGTGAAAGTCTTGTGCTCTGGTGGTCCCTTCTGCCCCCCCAGAGCAGCCCCTCAGTCACTTCACCAGCTTTCAGTGTGGTTGAGTGCTGTGGCTCACACATTACACTACCCTAGGGCAGCAGGTAGAGGGAGGAGGGGTTCCCATTGTCCACATTAGGGTGCCCCAGCTTCCAGCTTGCGATTAGAATGGATGTTGGTCCCAATTGTTTACCCATCAAAACCTGAATAAGAATCAGAGGGGAGACTGGGAGGGGAGCTGCGAACCGCAGAGAGATTTACTCTCTCTCTCTCAATCTTCCTCAACCTCTCCCCTTCCAGTAAGATCCAGTATAGTGTAAAGGTCAACTTGCCCCAGCTCATTTGCAGCTCAGTAGGACTTACTGCTGCTGCTAGAGATAAGGAAATAGTCATGCTCTAGCCAAAACTTATGCGTCTGTGAGAAATAGAGCAACAAAGTTTGTGTGTCATCTTTTGTGGTTTTTGCAAATAAAATCTTGCTTCTGTATCTGATTGGGGCTGCAGTGTCAGTCCTTACTTTTGTGGGGTGCTGGCACTGCAGTCAGCTGGCCAGCTCAATAAATCTTCGCTTACTGCTTAAGACCTAATTGGAGTCAGTGGTCTTATTCTCATGAATGTTGGTCCATAAGCGGCACCAGTGAGATACTTGGCAAGAGTGAGAGGGACCCCCTATCCAGGGCAGGAGGCTCTCCCCCATCCACTGCTGGGCAAGCAGTGAGGACTTATTGAAAAATCCTGCAGGAGGTAAGAACTGGAGGTGTCTGGGGTGAGATCTCACAGTGGGGAGTCAAGTGGAGGGCTGGATGCAGTACTACTTCCCGACTCCAGCTGGTGACCACAGTGGTGGTCACAGCATCTGGCAAGTGTGACTTTCGGTTGCAAAGGACTTGTCTTTGTTGTCTTGATCTTTGTTGTCTTGGTGTTGTCAAAATGGGACAGGGTTATCTGCTTCTATGTGCTCCCACTGCAATGTTTTCTTAAGAATTTTCAGGACTTCAAGAAGAGAGTTGGAGATTAAAGATATGATGTTAATGCTTTTGATTTACAGTAGGTCTCTGTTGGGGACAGCATCCACTCTGACTGGAGAAGGAAGAGAGCTGAAAACTGCTCTGAAGTGGGTGTAAGATGGGGTAGTGGTAGGATTCCCTAGATAGAGTAGTAGGCTCTCAGCCTGCTGAGATGGAGAAGCCCTAGACTGGGGGCAAGGGGATGGTCAGAGAGATCAGGAATAATAAAGGAGGAGAAGGATTTGAGCCTCTAGGGCTTAGAGTAAAGAAAGAAAAATCTAGGAGGGAAGGCAAATGACAAGTAAATGGTTAATGCAGAAAGGAGGGTGCATCGTCAGGGAGAGCAGGGAGAGATAGGTTTTTGTTGATTTTTACTTATCTGAACTATGCTGGATTTAAGGCCACAAGCTGCTAGTAAGCACAGTAAATTTTTCTCTGCCCTGTTTTGTTCTCTTTAGCGCTTCCAATACTAAATTAGGCTGATAAAAATATACTTGAAATTTCATAAAGGTTAATCTAAGAAATGCTGGCTGTTTACTTTATAGTAATCATTAAAGGATTGAGGTTTCTAAGAATAAGGAATTACTGAGTAGAAGGTCTGAGGCATGGTTATGCATTTTTAAAGGATATAGAAAGAAGGTTTAAAGGCTAATTTGAAAGTATGAAATTTGTAAAGGTTGTGTATGTAAGAAGGAGAAGAGAAATGTTGAAAGGACATTAAGGAAATGATACAGGTCAGAAATCCAGGAAGAGTAAATAATTTACATTCTGCTTCCCTAAACAGAGGGTAAATAGTTATGCCAAAGTACTTAGGGGAGACCAATTAAAGAAATCCAACAGTTACTGTTTTGTTATAACTCTGGAGAGTCCAAAAAACTGACAAGAAAAATTAGATCTTAAAGCAGGTCAATATATTTTTCTCCTTATACAATTCCTCCTAAATTTGGTAATAAATCATGGCAATACATTTCTTTGCATAAATTCAATAAGACTGGTTTCCAGTAGTAGTTTTATTGACTGGAAACTTTGACTAGACTATCATGTTTTAAAGAGCCCTGTCTGAGCTCTGAAGACTTAAAGCCAATAAGAGTGCCACAGAAAAAGCCTGGTATCTTCCCTGGTAGCCCTGAAAATGACTGGCACTAGAGCATCAGGCCCATACCCTACCATTGCTGGTGGTTGGTCAGAGTAGAAGGGGAACAATAAGGGTGCCTCTGAATCTTTGCGGGACCCCCATACACTCTGGGCTGCGACGAATAGAAGGGCTGCTGAGAAGGGCCTTAAAGCAAGGAAAATGGGCCCAGCTAGAGCCACTGCAGGTGAGGAATTCACCTAATTCAACAGATATTGCAGGCAGGCCTGATGGCAGCTGGATGGCTTGGCTTCCTGGCCCTACGGTGCACATCAAGATTCAATCATGAGATTTCAGCAAAGGTAGTCAGTTACCATTCTTACTGTGTTTATGCAAACAATCAGGCCAAATTAAATACAATAGATAAATTGGTCTTGATTTGGCTCTTTTAATAAACAGAGGGGTAATTTTAAGGAGAAAAACTCTATTTCAATAGAAGTTGTTAAAACAGAAATGTTTTCTTTCCCTTCCACAGGACCATTTGTTATAGTTTGTCTCCTCCAGGTCACAAGCCCATCTCCTTCTGTGCCCAGGCCTCATAGTCCCTCTGTCAGACAGCAAGGATCCTTTGGCGCTGAGAGAAACTTCTGTCCCTCCTCAGCACAAAGCAGCTACAGAAGAAATTCAATGGCCATTTTCCCTGAAAAAATTCAGAGCCAGGATCCCTGAGAAAATATAGTAGGCCATTAGACAGACATGAGCAGAGCAAGGACGATGGGCCAACTGGCACTACCAGATGTAACTAAGTCTTTCCACCTCTATGTATGTAAGACAAGGGGACTCTCCAGAAGCAAGAGGGAACTAGGCTGCAAATGAAGCAGCCTGGGAGGCTGTCCTAAGACCAGTAGGGCCCCTTGAGGTACTACTGGCCATACCCCTCAGAGAACTAAATCATGTTTGGCAGAACACGACCCCTTCTTCCCCACTTACGGGAAGAGGAGCTTGCCCAGTTGTCTACCTGTAATTTGATTGAGTCCTTACAGGCACTCCAGAACTGTTCCATGTCAGTCTGCTGGCTGGTGCAGGCAGCACATAAAGAGGACCAGAAGCAGTCGCCTGTGGCTCATCCCATCTATGTTCCAGGGGACCTAGTCTGCGTGGAGCACCGTGACCCTGGTAGCCTCAAGCCCCACATGTATAGGGACTTACAGATGGACTATGCCTTTGGGGACATGGACCAGTGGCCATCATTTTACAGGATGTCTGAGGGATGGGGACTTGTGTATTACCTACCAACTACCCTCTAAACTCCTTCCCCTAGGCTGAAGTCTGTGACACCATCATACTGCTACCTAGAAACTATTCAGGGCAAATGCCTCCTCGATTTCATATCTTAGAGGTGGAAGCTGAATCAAGGATTTAATTCCAGTAAAGACCAGTAGGGAATGTGAAGGTCAACTTGCCTCAGCTTGTTTGCAGCTCAGTAGGACTTAACTGCTGCTGCTAGAGATAAGGAAATAGTCATGCTCTAGCCAAAACTTATGAGTCTGTGAGAAATAGAGAAACAAACTTTGTGCATCATCTTTTTGTGGTTTTTGCAAATAAAAGCTTGCTTCTGTATCTGATTGGGGCTGCAGTGTCAGTCCTCACTTTTGTGGGGTGCTGGCGCTGCAGTCAGCTAGCCAGCTCAATAAATCCTCGCTTGCTGCTTAAGACCTAATTGGAGTTGGTGGTCTTATTCTCACAAATGTTGGTCCACAACAATAGGTAAAAATAGTGTCATTGTTATAGAAATGCTGCTTCAAGCCCAGGCTCAGGCCACTCGCCCTGGTTTTCTACCTCCCTGGCTGGCCCTAATCACTTCTATTTAGATATTCTATTCGAATCCTGTGTTATTTGGGTGCTCAAGTTTGATCCAGTGAGTCATCCATTCTCAACCATCTTCACAGTGGCAGTAGTTCATGGCTAGGGGCAGATAACCCCTCCTCCAAGTGACAAGGAACAGAGCCATGCTGATTGGTTTAGAGAAAAGGGACCTGCTCCTTGAAGCTAGCAGGCAGAGAGAAGGCCACACAGGCCTGGGGTTCTGGATTCTGGGATGAAATTCCCCCCTTGGGGAATGCCCTCTTGCTTATCAAAATGCTAATGTAAAGTTGATAAACTTGTACTTTGATTTAGAGACTTTGTGATCCCACTGCTCCCACCCACAGACATACCTGGGCTGTCGCAACCCAGCACTCACTGGGCTATTTGGAAAATCCAAAGGAGCCCAAGGCTGACTGGGTGATTTAAGTCCAAATTCTCCAGTCTCCAGAGAATGTCCCCTGTGGGACTTAAAGGACCGCATGAGATAGTATCAGATCTGGGCACAGGGTGGGGCAGAGGGATAGAGAATGGGGGATAGTGCTAGACAAGCCACCCAATAATTAAAGGCAAGTGTCTGAAAGATTGCTTCTTTGCTAGAATCTTGGTCTGAAGGATTTTGACCCACCCAACATGAACAGAACGAGCAACAAGGTAGCTTTGTCTCTCACTAGGCCAAAGTCCACCCTTGTCCCTGTGGGCCATGACTAATTCAGGAGGAAGATGGGAGACTCAGGTGCTCCTGAGAGCCTTTCTTCCCTCTCTCCTCCAGTCTGGTTAGTAAGGGGCACATGGAGAGGGTGGCCTGGACCCTCAAGTAATTTAAGCCCATGCCCTACCAGAGGCATGCCATCTCAGCAAACACAAGCAGCTCGCCCTGTCCTGGCAGTTTCCTCAACTTCCTATTTGCCATGACCTTAACCTAGGCAAAAAAGTGTGTCATATCTAACTCAGAGGTATGGATTCCAGGAAGCCACAGCTCACAGATTTTCACTTAAATTTTCATCCTTCCATTTAGCCAAGTATATCTAAGAGTGTGTCTTAACTTAGGGAAGAAGAGTGTCTGTCCTACATCCCAGGCCAAGAGAAGCTGGTGTATTCCCTTTCATTTGCTGCTATTAGGTACTCCCTTCTCACTCCTTAGCAGTCACCCTTTCCCCACTGGAATCCAAATGGTGAGGCTACAAAACTGGCAGGCTTTGAGACCTGCACTGGAGTGTGACAAGAGTTGATAAATGAACTTTCTGTAAAGCCACTAAGTTTGGGTGGTTATTTGTTACTGCAGCTTAGTCTCTCATAGCCTAGCCAACAGGTCATCTTCTCCAGGGTAGCTCTTCTGCTTTGTGCCAGTGAGACACTGCTCTAGGTGGCTCAAGGTGTAGCCTGAGGCCAGGTGCACCCCCCACCACCAATGCTGAGCTGCTATCTGTGCTGCTGTCCTGGAAGCTGTCCATCACCTGCTAAAATGAAGATGAGAGAGTGAATTTTCTGCATGACAGAAGGTTTCCTTCCTTTCCTTGGTCTCCCCTCACCCACATCACAGCATACCTATGGTCAAATCCCTGGAATACAAGTAGCTGGTGGAACCAAATGGCCTGAGCTGAAAGTTCTGATCATGTTTACAGACACACATTTCAATGCAAGATGCTGACATAAGCCTTCTTATCACCCTCCTGCCTTGCTTCCAGCTATCCTATGAATTGGGATAGTTAAGTTCTTTTTTTTATTGTTGACACTATTATAGATGTCCCTCATTTCCCCCCCTTTACCCACCTCCAACCATCCCCCTCCCCGCTCCCTCTGGCTGTCACTACACTGTTGTCTGAGTCCATGGGCTATGCATATAAGTTTTTTAGCTAATCTCTTCACCTTCTTTCATCCAGCCCCCACTACCTACCCTCTGACCTCTGTCAGTCTGTTTCATGTATCCAGGCCTTGGGATTCTATTTTTTTCACCAGTTTATTTTGTTCATTAGACTCACATATCAGTGAGATCATATAGTACTTGTCTTTCTCTGATTAGTTTATTTTGCTTAGCATAATATTCTCCAGGTCCATTTGTGCTGTCTCAAATGGCAAGAGATCTTTCTTTTTTACAGTGGCATAGTATTCCATTGTGTAAATGTACCACAGATTTTTTATACACTCATCTATTGATGGGCACTTGAGCTGTTTCCAGATCTTAGCTATTGTAAATAACACTCCTGTGAACATAAGTGTGCATATGTTCTTTCTGACTGGTGTTTCGGGATTCTTGGGATATATTCCTAGAAGTGGAATCACTGGGTTAAAAGGAAGTTCTGATTTTAATTTTTTGAGGAACTTCATATTGTTTCCACAGAGGTTGTACCAGTCTGCATTCCCACCAGCAGTACACAAGGGCTTCCTTTTCTTCACATCCTTGCCAGCACTTTTTGATTTATTGATGGTAGCCATTCTGGCAGGTGTGATATGGAACCTCATTATGGTTTTAATTTGCATCTCTCTGATAGTTAGAGATGTTGAGCACTTTTTCATATGTCTCTTGGTCATCTGTATGTCCTCTTTGGAAAAGTGTCTATTCAGGCCATTTTCCCATTTTGTAATTGGATTGTGTGTCTTCCTAATGTTAATTTGTGTAAGTTCTTTGTATTTTTGGAAATTAACCCTTATCAGATGTATAATTGGCAAATATATTCTTCTATATAGTCAGTTCCCTTTTTATTTTGTTGATGGTTTCTTTTGCTATACAGGAATCTTTTGATTGATGTAGTCCTCTTTGTTTATTTTTTTTTTCTTTGTTTCCCTTGCCCTAAGAGATATATCGGCAAAAAATATTGCTATGAGAGATATCTGAGATTTTACTGCCTATGTTTTCTTCTAGGATTTTTATGGTTTCATGACTTACATTTAAATCTTTTACCATTTTGAATTTATTTGTGTATGTTGTAAGTTGGTGATCTAGTTTCGTATTTTTGCATGTATCTGTCCAATTTTCCCAACACTATTTATTGAAGAGACTGTCTTGATTCCACTGTATGTTCTTGCCTCCTTTGTCAAATATTAATTAACCATGGATACATGGGTTGATTCTGGCTGGGTGCTCTGTTTTGTTCCATTCATCTATATGCTTGTTCTTATGCCTGTATCAGACTGTTTTGATTACAATGGCACATTAAGTTCTTTATCTCAGGGGACACACACAAGATCAACCTTTATTGTGTTTCATGTCTTTGCTGAATTCAGCTTTAGGGACTGATTTACCATGGACATCCTTGCCCTTACTTACTGCCCGTAGATGGAATATGAACTCACAAAGTCTCGGCCATGGGATTCAAGGTGACAGCTCTCCTAGACTCATCTGAGGGCTGTTTGGCTTGTGATATAGTCCAATTGCACATCCACAAAGTGTCTTGTTTTTGGAGGCTTCTTAGAAAACTATTTTTATAGTCTGAGTATTAGAATGTGTTATTCTTCTTCCAAAGATCTGTTTTTTGTTTGTTGGTTGGTTGGTTTGTTTGATTCAATGGATTGTACCATCATCCACTGTACTTTAGTCATTGAAAGCCAAAAGCCTCATCTATTGTTTACTTGTTGAGATGTCTAGGATTTTCAAGGTGCATGTTGTATCCTAGTAACTAACTTTATTCCTAACTTGGTTTTGGGTTCTGATGCTTTCCAAATTTTTTAAAACTTATTTACCTATCTTATTTACTTCTATTTTATAATCTTAGAGTGAATTGTATACTACTTTATAAATTGCTTTACATTTGTTAGAACAAATTGGGATATACATTTTATAAATCTAAGTCTTTCCCTCACCCTAGGACTATAAGGATGTCAACGTAAGTAACGTCCAAACCTACAGAGAATTTTTATAATACTTTATTTGAGCCAAACATATAACATATACCAGGGAGCAAGATCTTAAATGCTCCAGAGAATAATAGGTTTTCAGTTTCCTTTATGTATTTAAAGTTAAGGAGGGGGCATAAGGAAGATTGGAGAAAGCAAGGCAGGTATTGGATTACTGGATAGTTAACAAGATTATGTACTCTCTTAAGGGTTAATACTGCCCTTTAGGGGGTAATACTTCTGGTATTCCAAAAGTGTGTTAATCTAGATGCACAAGAACAATGGACAGACAGGGCTTGCTTAACACTGCGGGGTGGAGGGTTTGATGGGGGAAAAAAGGGGAGGGCATCTGTAATACTTTCAATAATAAAGATAAATTAAAAACAAAAAACAAAAAAACCTTTTCACTGAAAAAGTTATAGGCCTGGGATGTGACTATCCACCATGACATGTCCAGTTAGGAACTTATAGTCAGATCACCTGTAAGGTTACTTTCCATAGAACCCCTTTTTTCATTCACAAGAGCATAAGATGAGGTGTAAATAAAATATAACCTGATCCGCAAAGAGCTTTCACTTTAAATCAATTTTGCTCTGTCTGTTGCTGAATCCCCAGTCCCTAGAACAATGCTTGATATGCTAAACATTCGATAACTATTTGCCAAATGACTATGTATTGTTTTTACACCAATAATGAACTCATAGAAAGAGAAATAATAATTAAAAAAAATCCCATTTACCATTGCAACAAAAAATTAAGATACCTAGGAATAAATTTAACTAAGGAGGTAAAGGACCTGTATTCAGAAGATTATAGGATGCTGAAAAAAGAGATAGAGGAAGCTATAAACAAATGGAAGAACATCCTGTATTCATGGATTGGTAGAATCAACATCATTAAAATTTCCATACTACCCAAAGCAATCTATAGATTCAATGCAATACCCGTTAAAATACTAATGGCATATTTCACAGATCTAGAACACACTCTCCAAAAATTCATCTGGAATAAAAAAAGACCCCAAATAGCTGTGGCAATCTTGAGAAAGAAGAAGAAAGTTGGAGGGATCACAACACCAGATATCAAGCTATACTACAAAGCCATGGTACTCAAAATTTCCTGTTACTGGCATAAGAACAGACATATAGACCAATGGAACAGAACAGAGTGTTGCAGAAGACCAAAGAAATACCAAGCACGCTTCCTGGAGAAAGGGAGAGACCCTGTTGATTAACACTAGTGGACTCCGGGAATAATTTCCAAATCAGAGTAAAGAAACACGCAGAGGATTTCACATTTTATAACCTTCTGGGGTATTTGTCTTGCAGGTATGGTTCTGCCCCCTTTCGTGGGCTTACAGGAAGGCCCCCAGATGTTGGGGGTCTCCAGGCCATATCCAATTATCTGTCCTGGGGCCAGCAATAATGACCATAGTTTTTATGGCCTGACATGCCTTGAAAGACCAGTCTCCTCCTCAAGAGAACACAGAAATCAGCCCAAGCCATTATATTTAATTAATATTTGACAAAGGAGGCAAGAGCATACAATAGAATCAAGACAATCTCTTCAATAAGTGGTGCTCGGAAATTTTGTTAGATACATGCAAAAAAATGAAACTAGACCACAAACTTACACCAAACACAAAAATAAGCTCAAAATGGAGAAAGGGCTTAAATGCAAGATGGGAAACCATAAAAATCGTAGAAGAAGCCATAGGCAACAAAATAGCAGACATATGTCATAGCAATATCTTTACCGATACAGCTCCTAGGGCAATGGAAACTAAGGAGAAGATAAACAAATGGGACTTCATCAAAATAAACTTAACAAAAGGAAGACAAACCATCCAATAAAGAAAAAAAAAATGCGCAAAGGACCTAAATAGACACTTTTTGGAAGAGGACATACAAAAGACCAAGAGACATATGAAAACATGCTCAAAGTCACTAATCATCCGAGAGATACAAATCAAAAGAACAGTGAGGTACCATCTCACACCTGTCAGAGTGTCTATCATCAACAGATCAACAAATAATAAGTGCTGGCAGGGATGTGGAGTAAAAGGAACCCTCATGCACTGCTGATAGGAATGCAGACTGGTACAGCCACTGTGGAAAACAGTATGGGATTTCCTCAATAGATTAAAAATGAAATTTACATTTGACCCAGTAATCCTACTTCTAGGAATATATCCCAAGAAAACAGAAACACTTATCAGAAAGAATATATGCACCCCTATATTCATAGCAGCACAATTTACCATAGCTAAGAATTGGAAACAGCTTAAGTGCCCACCAGCAGATGAGTGGATTAGAAAACTGTACTATATCTATCCAATGGAATACTATGCTGATGTGAAAAAATAAGGAGTTCTTACCATTTGCAACAGCATGGATAGAACTGGAGAGTATTATGCTATGTGAAATAAGCCAGTCAGAGAAAGATAAATATCACATGTTCTCACTTATTTGTGGAATATAATGAACAACATAAGTTGATAAACAAAATAGAACCAGAGTCATAGAAGCATCAAATAGACTGTCCAACCTATGAGTAAAGGCAGGGGAGGAAGGGGTATGAGATCAATCAAAGGACTTGTATGCATGCAAATGAGCATAGCCAATGGACACTGATGGGGTGTGGTGGGGGAGGGAGTGAGGGCACATGCTGAGGGTTGGGGGCGGCTGGGGAGTGGTCAATGGGGGTAAAAAGGAGACTTATGTAATACTTTAAACAATAAAGAATTTAAATTTTTAAAAAAAGAAAACAAAGATATTGCTCCTATCCCTGCCTTCTCCCCAAGAACCACCCTCTTCATTTTAGAAGTTTCTAAGTCCTGTTTCCTCAAGGAACAAGTCTGTCCACATCAAAGCAGCTCACAGCTTACCTTGCTCAGAGGCTTCCATGAGGGAACTGCTTTCCCAAGGCAAAAGAGTTTCTCGCTGAGGGATGCTTTGCAACCCTAAGACTGGTTCCAGAATGCACTGAGATCTAGGATAGAATGGAGCGGGATGTAGAAGAGCCCCTCCCCAACTCTGTTGCATACTGAGTCATCTGTGCCTTCAACTAGCTTTGTTTGTGTCTGGCCTGTCACATGTCTTCCAAGAAAGCTCCACAATAGACCCACAGGTTGAGCATGACACAAATGTTATGTGCTTGCACTCTCTTCTGTCATAAGTCCCTCTTCTCTCCTCTCTTCTATTCTCCAGGCACCCAGCTATAAAATTTCCTTCTCCAACCTAAAAGGAGAAGCCTCACACTCCTCTGCTTGTCATTATCTTATCAATGCATCTAGAAGGTCCCAGCACATGTTATATAGACTTGGGATCTAATCCACAGCTGGATCATCCACTGCCTGAAAAATGATCCACTCAAAAGAGCTCTACAGCCTATGAGCAAAGGAATCTAGTGCTTCCTCCAGAACACAGATCTACCAGTCAGTGCAGAGTGCCATTGGGGGCACTGACTCTGGCCACACAGGATTAGCAGAGGCTACCTGAGCCTGCCCTAACCTGGCAGCCCCATACCATGCATGTTTGGGAGTCTGTTCCATGCAGGGCTCACCATGCAGACCAAGGAGACAAGAAGGTGGACAGTCAGTATTTTAGGTCCTTGGTATTCCATACTCATCTAATATTTGAGGTTTCTTTTTCCCATTTTTTGCATCTTCCTTTATATTAGTACTGCTTTCTATTTTTCTTTAAGCAGTGAAAGGTTTACATCATTTTTTTTTAATGGGCCACTTTGGAATTGAAAGTTTCTGTGTAGGAAACCTTTGGGGCTTTCCAAATATGCTCCATGCTCAGCAAGTTCAAAGCTCCATTTATAGCACCTTGTGAGTTACAAATGCTCCAGAGTACAAGTCCAATTAATCACTGCCTGCAACTGAGGTATCATCCTGCACCTGTTAAAGGTAGGGAGGACACTGTTGGCTTAGCAAGTTGACAGAACCAGAGAGAGGCAAATGTAAGGCTGGTTTAGATTTACCCTGGCAGGTTGGCCAGTGAGAGGTACACAGTGTCCTGGGTAGGCTAACTCTGGAGGCTGCACAGGGGAAGCAAGCACAGATCCTGGGGAAGGGCCTGTGTATTGGGCATTTCTCCAACAAATCATAGAGGAGAAATGGCAAAGCTAGATTCATACATCAGAAGAGCATCAGGCTGGACCTGTTGAAGAGGGATAGGAACAAAGATTAGTCCACCCACATGACATTTTACAGAAACTCACCCACAAGATGATGAGTCTGACTTAGGCAATGGAGGGATGAAGAAATGTTCATGAGGCAAAGTAGGATTTGATCATTGATCAAATGTGTAAAAGCGAGGAATGGCTATCTTTGCTGTATTCAGCATTGAGTTCAGTTCCATACTGATGTCTCTCTCCCCTATTGAAATCGTTTGAATAAAATCTCTCTTGCCCTGACCGATTGGGCTCAGTGTATAGAGCGTCGGCCTGCGCATTCAGGAGTCCCGGGTTCAATTCCAGTCAGGGGCATGTGCCTTGGTTGCGGCCACATCCCCAGTGGGGAGTGTGCAGGAGGCAGCTGGTCGATGTTTCTCTCTCATCGATGTTTCTGGCTCTCTGTCCCTCTATCCTCCTGTCTGTGAAAAATCAATAAAAAATGTATATTTTAAAAAGTACATTTAAAATCTCTATGGCCATTTTTAACAAGTGTCTGGTTTGAATTTTTTCTCTCACACTACAACAAGCCACCTACATGCTATGGAGTGAGGAGTGAGAAGAAAGAATGTAGGACTAGAGCCTCAGAGGCAAGACCCAGGGCAGAAGGTCTAAATGCTTAGGAGGTATCTCAAGGGGCAAGGAGAAAGAGCCAGGTAAATATGAGAAGTCAGGTCTTCTGTCTCCAAATCCAGAACCGCTAAGCTCACCTGTGATTGCACAGTGTGGTGTGCAATGTGGAAGTCCACACAAGAAAGCTAGGTAGCCACCTTCACAGCTGAGTGTTAAGTGGAGTTGGAGAGGGTTGAAAGTTCTTCCCTTTGTCCAGAAACCTCCCCATTCCTTTCCTGCTACATAAAATCATTTCATTAGGAAAAATGTTTTATTATGTAATTAAGAAGTAAGGCTTAAATGGTTACCTTGAGAGAGGTATGTACCTATAAATTCACATTTTTTTTACAGTGGCAATGATTGCCATTGGAGATTTTTCTAACGGCTAAATTTGATTAGAAAAACAAAACAAAACATGGAAACCAGAAGAAACCACAATTTATTTTTCACTTTGATAGGATGATAGGGCACATCACATATTTATAACACAAAGGCATCAAATGTTAAACTTTGCCAAATTTGCCAATAATAGAATTACTTAGCTGAGATTCTTGTAAGGATGAGAAGCTAACAAATTGGAGAAAAGAAATGGAATTTATTGAAGGACTAATGTATCACACAGAATACAAGGACTGATTGACCTCCAGGACTCAGAAAAGACTCCAGGACCTGAAAGATGGTCCCTATTGACATCAACCAATAATAGGATTCTATTATCATCACATGACCCTCAAGTCCAAATACACATTCCCAAAATAAACAATCAAGCCTGTTTGGGACAAGATTCTATGCCTGAATCAACCAGGTGTGACTGGGGTGGGGTCATGTTATAGACACATGTGCCCTCTGCGAGAGGGACAATGCGTGGGGTTTGAGAGAAGTGCAGTAGTACACCTGGGCTCCCTTCACACATGACTGCCCAGCCAGTGGCTTTACTCTTTATAAATCCCAACCACTTTCTCACAACTCTTCCCATCCTTAGTTATCACATAAAGTAAGCGAGGTAGGAACTTCCTATGATGCAATGATGCCTTCTTTCAGATGGGGAAGATGAAGCTTACAAAGCTTAGCTGATTTACCCAAGATCACAGATAGACTAGGTATAGGAAATGGGACTTAACCCCATGTCTCCTGAGCTACAAAACCAAATATGTGAGTGTAGGTGTGAGAGAGATGAGTGACTATACATGTAGAGATTTATAGAAAATACGTTAGTGGGTGTTTGAAACAGAACCAGTAGAACTGAAGAAATATGGCTATTTATGCTCCCCAACTGAGCTATTTATAAGAAAACAAAGAAAGGGGGAAGAGGGATCAGAATATAGATGGAGAGAGAGAAAAGCAAGAAATAGACTCAGATCAAGGAGGAGACTCCTGGAATCTATACATAAGCACATCTATACAGCATCCCTGACAAAAGCTATTCATTCCTCCCTCACCCCCCACCCAGTAGTTATTCTCCCCTTACAATGTAGTAAAAACATTCCCAAAAAATGAATGGCTGCCCAGCTAAGGGCTACATTTCCAACCACTGGTGGTCACATGATTTTGACCTATGGGATGTAAGCAGAAGTGATATGTGCAAAATCCATGTCACATTCTTAAATGGCATGTCCTTTACCCTTTTCCCCTTCCAACACTCTGGAATACAAAGCTAATGGCAGGAGGTAAACCAGCCAAATTGGACCATGAGAAGCAAAACTAGTATGAGAATGGCAGTACCACAAAATGGAAGAAGCATCAGTTACTGATAATTGAGAGGCTACCAATCAATCACTGCCAACCCAGACGTATTTTCAAGTCCAAGAAATAATTTTATAACAGTTACATTGAAGAAATAATAAAATGTGGTGCATCATGCACAGTATTCTAGTAGGCATTGGTAAATGCTAAATGTTTCCATGATTAATGTACAGGCAAAAAAATATAAAAGAAAAATTTGGTGTATTTGGCTAGGGAGTTAGTATTAATTTATATGTCTTCCTTATTTATTTATTTTAAATTTTTAAATGATTATATATCAATAGTAAAATTATTACTAAAGTATATGTTATCAGGGATAGAAGATAGAGGTGGAGTAGGTTGAAGTTATATTCAATTCCTCCTAGGACCAAACTGGAATTAAAACTAAAATATAGAGCAATCAACCCAAATAACCTACTGAAGACTATTATAACCAAGGATTTACAGAAGATGCCACATAGAAACAGGAAGGGCAGAGACATGAAAAGGGTTAGCCCTGTTCCCATGGGCAGAGGCAGAGATTCTGGAGGGTTTTCACAGCTGCAAAGATTCCCTCTGAGGAGAGTAGGGTCTCAACCCCAAGCCAGGCTCCCCAGCCATGCACACCAGAGCCGCAAAAAGGCACCCATATAACATTTGGCTGTGAAAATCAGTGAGGACTCTGTCTGCTAGAGACACAGGTGCCTTCTTAAGGGGCCAAAGCACAAAATCTTGTTTGCTGGGCTCGAGTGGAGGGAGGGCAGAGTAGACTAGATTCATGTGAGGGAGAGACTGAGGCTTGTGTCTCCAGGGAGAGTGTTGAAGGGACAGCTGTCAGGATCCCTGCACTGAGCTCCTGTTCCACACTGCAGATACCATCTTCTTGGATGGGGCACTCCCTTTCTTACTGCATCAGCCTGGAGGAATGCAATAGCCCTACCCTCTAGATTCCCTCTTGCTCCATCCTGTGGAGCTTATACCCTGCTGAGGAGTCAGCTGCCTGACCTAGGATGAAGAGATCTGTGCAGACTCAGGGGATGGCAATGACTGAGTTGTGTGGCTTTTGTGTGGATGCCACTCCATCCAAATTCCTGTGAACCTGACTGGTACCTCCCCCTCACAGGAGGGAGATTCCCTAGCTGCACTCTCCAGGCTCCCAGAAGCCCCACCCTCCCAACTCCTGGTGGCTTACCCTGCTAAGGTCTAAGCAGACTCTGGGACAGGCTGATTTGTGTGGCTCTGGGGAGTGGATCACTTCTCTCACCTTCTCCCAAGTCTGACTGGTACCTCCTCCTCAAGGGAGATCCACTAGCCCCACCATCCCAACTCCCCATGACCCTACCCTGGTGAGATTGTTCTACTGACAGAATCTATGAAAGGCTGAGTTATATGACTCTAGGATGGGGGTCCTTTTTCCCTAGTATGCTAACCAGTGAGAGCTCTCCCTTCACATAGATAAATCTCTTTAAGCCTGATAAACTCCTCTAGCCTCACCCTAATGACTCTGTGAGACTCCACCCCACCACATACAGCAGGTAGCAGCTAGACTTGGTATACACTAGGAAATTTGCTGATTAGCCTCAGACACAGCACTGCAACCGAATTTGAACCTATATCAATCTGGTGGACACTACTTACCCCTACCTGATGACTCAATGAGAATCTACCTCATGTAACTAGAGTACTGTGAGAAAATCTTTCAGTGTCTTTCAGGCAGCTGGCAGGCAGAGGTAGATTTTGTGGTGCCTTGGGACTTTTTCTGACTTGCTCAGGCCTGGTGCTGATAAAAGCCAGACTTGGTCCTTCTCATGCTTACCTAGGTCCAGCAGAGGCAGTCAGAAACTGTGGATCACTTTGTAGTTCCTAAAATGTTATCCAGGGCTAGTCACAGACAGCATCTCAAATTAACCCTCACAGGAGTTTCTTCCATGAGGCCCCAGAACCAATATACTAAGCGGCCAGCTTTAGACAACATTAGAGAAGGATCCAAATAGCTTCACAAAAGGTATATCCAAAGGGAGATTTCAGCAAGCACCAGACCCTGCTAAGTCAAATTCTGCTTCATGTGATCAGCATCTGCAGAGCGGCTTGTACACAGTGGTCAGGGTTGATCATTACAGTCAGCCAGCCTTAGGGTCAACCTTGTTCATGAATAGCCAATAGCTATTGACATCTTCAGAGAATTTTACCCCAAAGCAGCAGAATACACATTCCTTTCAAGTTCATATGGAACATTTTCTAGAATAGGATACATGCTAGGACATAAAACAAGTCTCAATGAACTTAAAAAGATTGAAATCATATCAAGCATTTTCTCTAGCATAAAACTAGTCATAAATTCCAAGAAAAATACTGAAAAACACACAAACACATGGAGACTAAATAACATGTTACTAAACAATGAATGGGTTCACAAACAGATCAAGGAAGAAATCAAGATACCTTGAAGCAAATGAAAATGAGAACACAACAACCCAAAATATATGGGACACAGTGAAAGTAGGCCTACTTTAAGAAACAAGAAAAATCTCAAATAAACAATCTAACTTTACACTTAAAGGAACTAGAAAAAGAATAACAAACAAAGCCCAAATTGAGTAGAAGAAAAGCAATATTAAAAATCAGAGCAGAAATAAACAAAATATAGTCTAAAAAACAATACACACAATCAGTAAAGCTAAGAGCTGGTTCTTTGAAAAGATAACAAGATTGACAAACCTTGAACCAAAGTCATCAAGAAAAAAAGAGCAAGGACCCAAATAAATAAAATAAAAAATAAAACAGGAGAATTCAATTCCTAGAAACATCCAATCTTCTAAAACTGAATCAGGAAAAATAAGAAAATCTGAATAGATCAATTAGAAAATTATAAGACACTAAAGAAAGAAATTGGATGAGATACAAATAAGTGGAAGTATATATCAATCTCATGGATAGGAAGAATTAACATCATTACAATGTTCAAATTCTGCTTCAGAGAAAGCCTTCTCAGTACACTGTGAATAATAACTGTTTTGCTGTGTTTTTCCCTGAATTTACATGTGTCTGAAGACAAAGCTTTTTTATAACCACTATGGTCATTGTGTACAATGCTATATAATAAAAGGGTAATATGCAAATTGACCCTAACAGCAGAATGACTGGGAATGACTGGTCACTATGACACACACTGACCACAAGGAGGCAGACACTCAATGCAGGAGCTGCCCCCTGGTGGTCAGTGCGCTCCCACAGGGGTACCTCTGCTCAGCCACAAGCCAGGCTGATGGCTGCCAGTACAGCAGTGGTGACGGGAGCCTCTCACGCCTCCTCAACTGCACAGAGGATGTTCGACTGCAGCTTAGGCCTGCTCCCTGCTGGCAAGTGGACATCCCCTGAGGGCTCCCGGGCTGCCAGAGGGATGTCTGACTGCCAGCTTAAGCCCAATACCCCAGGAAGCCAGCAGGTGGACTACCCCCAAGGGGTCCCAGATTGTGAGAGGGCACAGGCTGGACTGAGGGACACTCCTCCCCCCCTGCCCTGAGTGCACAGATTTTTGTGCACCAGGCCTCCAGTTTTGAAATAAAATTAAACCAATTGGAAAAAAATGTCCATATTACCCAAAATCATCAATAAATTCATCACAATTCCTATTGTCACTGGAAAGGGACCAGGAGCAGGGCTGCCTCCATTGGCTGGTAGTTTGTGAGTTCCTGACTGCATGCAGGAATGATTTCAAATACCAGTCCAGGTGATTTTGAGAGTACATTTATTAAAGCTGGGGACAGTGAAACTAAGACAGGGCTTAAGGCAGAAGAAGTAACTGGAGAAAGCATAGGCAGAGCTCTGCTTTGGTTCCCAAGAAATGTTATAGGAAACAGGTGAGCAAAGGTGGGGCTGCTGATAGCTCCCTGGAAAGTCAGAGAAAATGGCCCTTGGAGACAGGTTCAGGGGGTCAGTTCTGGATAAGCTGCAGGTGCCTGCTGCTTCCATGGTTGTAAGTCTCATGGAAACCCTTAGAATTTAGAAGATAAAAGTAAAGATTTACACCTGAGAAGGAAGAAATATTTAGATGTGCTCCAGAAAGAGTCCATACTGACATCCTTGGTCTTGAGGCTTTTTATCTCTCTTCTGCGGCAGGAATATTAAGGGAGATTTCAGGGAAGGGTTTCAACAGAATAGTCATTAGCTTCCAGGTGTGCTCTTTAATATGTTGATGTATTAAAAGGAGCATAAAGGGGACTTTGGGATAATTCTCTGGTCAGCTTTACTGCTTTACTTTTATCTTTGGTCTGTCTGGCTCTAATAGGATTTTTGTTTTTAGTTCCCCTGACTTTATCTGTCCTTTTTTTGCTGGCACAAATGGCACTAATTGGGTTTTTGTTACCAATCTCCCTTACCAGAATGATGTAAGCTATTTATTCTCTTGTTAGGGAGGTGAGGTATAAGCCATTTACTCTTAAGTGTCCTCAGTTAGGGAAGATAAAGTCTTGTGATTCACTAACTGGCTATAAGTTGTTTAAATTGTTTGGCCTTGTTTAATTATCTGTTGAAGTTTCACCATTCCACTAGCCAAGGAATTTTCACAGCTTATTATTATTGTGCCTTACTAACAAGATGGAATATTGCACAGAACTAGAACTAACATTCAAAGCTTTTATATGGAACCACAAGAGACCTTGAATAACCACAGCAATCTTGAGAAAGAAGTATGAAGTCAAAGGAATCATGTTACCTGATGTCAAAATAGCATAGTAGCATTACAGGACTATAGGAACCAAAACAACATGGTACTGGCATAAAAACAAACATATAGATCAGTGGAACAGAATAGAGAGCACAGAAACAAATCCACACCTTTGTGGTTAATTAATATTTGACAAAGGAGACAAAAACATACAATGAGGTAAAGATAGTCTATTCAATAAATGGTGTTGGGACAATTGATAGTGCAAAACAAACAAAACTAGACCACCTTTTAACACCATACACAATCATAAACTCAAAATGGATTAAAGACTTCAATGTTAGAATCAAAACCATAAAAATCCTAGAAGAAAACACAGGCAGTAAAATCTCAGACATCTCTCATAGAAATATTTTACTGATATGTCTCCTCGGGCCAGGGGAAAAAAGGAAAAATAAACAAATGGGACTACATCAAACTAAAAAGTTTTTGCACAGTAAAGGAAACCATCAACAAAATGAAAAGACAACCCTTTCAATGAGAGAACATATTTGCCAATGATAAATGTGATAAGAGGTTAATATCGAAAATTTATAAAGAACTTATACAACTCAACACAAAAAACAACAACAACAAACAATCCAATTAAAAAATGGGCAAAGGGCCTGAGTAGACACTTTTCTAAAGAGGACATACAGATGGCCAACAGATATATGAAAAGATGCTCACTGTTACTAATCATCAGAGAAATGCAAATTAGCACTACAATGAGATATCATCTCACACTTGCCTGAATGCTACCATCAATAAATCAATAAACAACAAATGTTGTTGAGGATATGGAGGAAATAGAACCCTCATACCATGTTGGTGGGAATACAAACTGGTGCAACCACTATTGAAAATAGCATGGAGTTACCTCAAAAAATTAAAAATAGAACTGTCCATGACCCAGTGATTCTAGTTCTGGGAATATATCCAAAGAAACACAAAACACTAATTAGAAAGAATATATGCATCCCTACATTCATAGCAGCATCTTATCTAATACAAGTGTAATATTGAAATTGACCATTTCTTTGGGATGCATAAGCCACGCCCACCAGCCAATCAGAGCAGCTGTATGCAAATTGACCCAGCCAAGATGGAGGCCGTCACTCACGGAGCTGAGTAAACAGGCAGCTTCTGTTGCAGCCAGAGTAAAACTGTTTGCTGGCCGCTGGGTTTCTCCCAGCTCCAGGCAACAACATATTTGCAACATTGTCTCAATTATAGAAGCCTCAGAGTTGAAGCAAACAGCAGTCCTGCCTGCGAATACTAAGACAACATTGTCTCAATTATAGAAGCCAAGCAGACAGGTTACCTTCGTTACCTACCTAAGCCTCGGCTTATAGAACAGTGTATCAATTGTAGAAGATAAACCCCAGAAACCTGCTTCCAGCCAGCCTTGCTGGAACATTGGGTCAATGGGAGCTATGGGCAGCCTGAAAGCCTGAAAACGCCCCTCAGCCCATCACCCACACTGGCCTCACTCCAATGGGGTGAGGGATCCCACTGGGGGACTTGGCCAGCCTGCAGACAGCCATCAGCCCCTCACCCAGGCTGGCCAGGTACCCCAGTAGGGACCTGAACCCTGAAGAGACTGTGGCCAGCCTGCAAACAACCATTAGCCCATCACCCAGGCTGGCCAGGTACCTCAGTAGGGGCCCCAAACCTGAAGGAACTGTGGGCAGCCTGAAAGTCTGAAAACGGCCTTCAGACCCGCACCCTGTCTGACCACACCCCAATGGGGTGAGGGATCCCACTGGGGGGCTTGGCCAGCCTGCAAACAGCCATCAGCCCCTCACCCAGGCTGGCCAGGTACCCCAGTAGGGACCCAAAACCTGAAAGGACTGTGGGCAGCCTGAAAACACCCCTCAGCTCCTCACCCAGGCTGGCCAGGTACCCCAGTAAGGACCCAAAACCTGAAGGGACTGTGGGCAGCCTGAAAGCCTGTAAATGGCCCTCAGCCCCTCACCCAGGCTGGCCAGGCATGCCAGCTGGTGGACATTCCATAGGCCAGGCTGAAGGACCTCCCGAGTGCACAAATTTTTGTGCACCGGGCTCCTAGTTATTTATAATAGCCAAGATCTGGAAACAGCCCAAGTGCCTATCAGTAGATGAGTAGATCAAAAAGTTGTGATACATTTACACATGGACTGCTACTGCACTATAAAAAAGAAAGAAATCTTATCTTTTTCAACAGCATGGATGGACCTGGAGAGTATTATGCCTAGTGAAATAAGCCAATCAGAGAAAGAAAAGTACCATATTATTTCGTCTATATGTGGAATCTAATAAACAAAATAGAAACAGACTCATAGATACAGAAAATAGACTGACAGCTATCAGAGGGGAGGGGATTGGTGGGCTGGGTGAAAAAAGTGAAGAACGAAGTGAAGAAAAAAGTGAAGGCAAAAACATACACAAAAAAACTCATAGACACAGACAACAGTTTGGTGATTATCAGACGGATAGGTGGGTGGGGAGAGATATAAGAGGGTGAAGGGTAGAATAAATGGAGATGGAAGGTAACTTAACTTGGAGTGGTGTACAATACAATATACAGATGATGTATTATAAAATTGTGTACCTGAAACCTATATATTAGTAATTTTATTAACCAATGTCACCCCAATAAATTCAATTTTTAAAAAGGATACACTTGTAAAGCTCTCCAAAAAGTAACAGGATAATAAAAAATTGCAGGGTAAGTTCTTCCAAAAACTAAAAAAATGTAGAAATATAAACTATATGTCATCTACTGAAATTGTTAAAGGCTTAGAATTTTAATACAAATTTTCCTCTTCAAGGAATTTTCTTTTTCTCATAGGGAAACTTTCTCCAGATATTTCTATTATAAACCCAGTTACAATGACTGTAATTATATACTCTTGTGTAAGATTTTTTTATATGACTAATTTTTTTAAAAAAATACACATTTTAAATCACTGCTTGTGAACATTAAATATTTTAAACTTTTTATTGTGAAAAATTTCAAATATACACATGATGAGAGAAAATAATACAATGAACTCCTACATATCACATCTTTACCAATTTCTAATCAATTTTGCTTTACCTATATGGCCTCATCCACTTCCACTCCTCCCCAAGTGGATTATTTTGAGGCATATCCCAGACCTCACATAATTTAATCTGTAAATATTCTGTACACATCTCAGGTAAGGACTCTTAAAAATATTATTGTAATATTATTATCAACCGAAAAATCAATAAATCAGTTCTTTATTATTATCAGACACACAGCGTTTAAATGTCCTCAGTTTTCTCATACTTTTTTTTTCCCAGGATTCAAATAAATTCTATAGGTTGCAATCATGTAATATGTCTTTTTTAATGTATGGGGTTACCTGGATTTTTATGAGAAAGACCGATGAGGTACTAGCTTGTTTAAACTGCAGTTGCTTGGAGTGTCATGACATCCTGACACTTCACCTCTCTACTAGACTGCAGGTGCCGCAGCCCAGACCCACTGCAGGCCCCAGCTTTCAGGACAAGTCTAGGGCTCATTAGAGGCCTGGGCCACCCAGAGCAAGGGCAGGACTAGTGTTCAGAGCCCAATTCAGTCTTGGGCCAAGACATTTTCAGTCTGTTCAGACCATCTATTAGCCAAGATAGCAAACAGGAATCACTGAAAGTACCAGATTTCCCCTCAGAGTAGCTCAGATCTGGCTCGCCTAAAGACTGGACTTTCTTTCCCATGTTGAGAAGGAGTGTGCTGAGATTCAGTGAATCTGTAAAATGGTGTTTTACAGACCCAGCCTAGGACAGCAGTCAGCAACCTTTTTCTGTAAGGGACCAGATAGTAATTATGTTAGTATCATGTGGTCATATGGTCTCTGTTGTAACTATTCCATTCTGCTGTTGACTGCAAAAGCAATCATAATCAGTATGTAAACAAAAGAGTGTGTGCCAATAAAACTTTATTTATGGACATTAAACTTAGTATAATTTTCATGAAATATATATTACTATCAATTATACCTTACCAGAGGCCGGGTGCCTGAAAATTCATGCACTTGGAGGGGTCCCTCAGCCTGGCCTGCACCCTCTCGCAGTCTGTGAGCCCTTGGGGGATGTCCACCAACCAGCTTGGGCCCGCTCCCTGGGGAATCAGGCCTAAGCTGGCAGTCAGACATCCCTCTGACAACCCAGGAGCCCTCAGGGGATGTCCAATTTACAGCTTAGGCCCAGTCCCCATGGGACATCCTTAGTGCTCCCACCATGGCCGCTGCACTTGCAGCCATCAGCCTACCTTGTGACTGAATGAAGCTCACCCTGTGGGGGCACACTGACCATCAGGAGGTAGCTCCTGTGTTGAGTGTCTGCCCCTGGGTGGTCAGTGTGCGTCATAGCGACCCGTAGTTCCTGGTCATTCCATTGTTAGGGTCAATTTGCATATTACCCTTTTATTATATAGGATAAATATATATTGTTATACTATGAAATAGTATGATATTTAGTGACATAAAATACTATTTTTCTTCTAATTTGTTTTTGACCATTTAAAAATGTAAAAACCATTTTTAGCTTTCTGGCCCTACATAAACAGATGGCAGACCAGATTTGTTAGCCTGTAGACCAAAATTTGCCAATCCTGGGTCTAGCCCAATCTTCTCTTTTCTCTTACTGAGAATTAAACTGAAAAGCAGAGAGGTGAATTAATTCATCCAAAGTCACACAGCAAGTTGATGACACAGGCCAAAGGGGAGAATATGCAAAAACAGAAAACTCAAGAACTATTTGAAAGGCTAAAGACAGAAAACCACAGTTTATACTGAATGCCATGTGGATATATAATGACAACAGAGAACTCAACTGCAGTGCTCATCTCCTAGTAGCCACAGCATCTCTGATGAAAAATTGCTCCAACTTTGTTTATAACTTACTTTCCAATAGGGAGGGTGAGTGATTTGTTTATATTTAGTTACAAGAGCCTGAGAAATCCTCATCTACCATCTTAGGATAGACACAACCTTATAGCCTCAGCTGCCATGAGATGGAAGAAAGCAAAGAAAGCTGCAATGCACAGTGTTGTCCCTGATACCACCAACAAGGGTCACATATAGCAGTTCCTGACTGTGTGCCATAAATAACAGATGGTGTGAGGGAGACAGGAGGGAAGGGAAGCGTTCCTATTTAGATCCTACAGAGGTGGTCATTAGGGAAAACTTTCTGAACCTTGCTCATTCCTGAGAGTTTTTGTTAATTTGCCTGCTTTTGAATTAGCATTACTTTGCTTCTGGTTCCTAGAATTATGTTCCTGAGGTTTATTTCTGCTGTCTCTAAAAGGACTTTCTTGAATCCATAGAAAATTGGTGATCTGAGGTCTGTGGAGAAAGCACAAAGCATTACACAAACCACAAACAGCCCGTAAGTAGATGAGGGTTCATGGGCCCAAGTCAGAGATTTCATGTGGAGTTAGGTAAAGTTGACAAATGAGGCCAAAATCAGAGAAGGTAGGAACTGAAGGGGTTATTTGAAGTGTATCTAATGTCATCCAACCAGCTCCCTGCTCCCCCCTTTTTTTTTACCTCTGCAGGCTCAGAGAGGATAAGTGACTTCCATAAGATTACACAGCAAATTCTGTGAGTCCATAGTTCATTGATCACTGCTCCATGACCTTTCTGTTGCCTGAAGAGCCTCTAAACTGAGGCAGAAAATATCTCAAAGCACCAACATGATGAATAGATGCAGAGTCTTCACTTCCTTCCTTCCACAAATGCAAATGGATAACTACATGTCATTGCACCATCATAGGACAGTAGTTGAAAAGTGACATTTTTAAAAGAATGAGGAAGACAAGCTCTAAAACAGTAACCAGTCCATTTGTGTGGTGCTTTTCAGTTGACAGAGACCTCACATCCCCCTGGGTTTTGTAATAACTATAGAAGGGCAACCAGGCAGGTTATTTCTGTTTTGAAGAGAAATAGCTGAAAGTCCTTAATACCAGCTATGTGCCATTGCTCTAAAAGCTTTGGAGGTATTAATTAATGAATCCTCAGAGTGACCCAATAAGATGATTAAAATTATTATTCTCATTTCACAAGAGTAGAAACTGAGGCACAGAGAGGTGAAATTATTGGCACAAGATCACAGTCAGTAAGTAGATGTGGTGGACACACTTTGGGAAATCCCACCCCCAACAAATCATGCTTTGGTATAATACTCTCACCTAGTATGTTGGTGGGACCTGCTTGCTTCTTATCAGCAGAACATGGGATAAGGAAGGGCATCACCTTAATGATAAAGGGGTCAATTCTATAAGAAGACATAACAATTCTTAATGTGTATACACCTAACAACAGAGCATCAGAGTTTGTGAGGCAGCCCTGGCTGTGTGGCTCAGTTCATTGGTGCATCATTCTGTACACCGGAAGGTGGCGGGTTTGATTTCCAGTCATGGCACATACCCAAGCTGTGGGTTCGATCCCTGGTAGGGGCACATACAGGAGGCAACCAATTGATGTTTCTCTCTCACATCTCTCTCTCTCTCCCTTCTCTCTCTAAAAAAAAAAAAGTTGAGGCAAAAACTGATAGAAGTTCAAGGAAAAATAGATGAATCCACTATCCTAGTTGGAGACTTCATAGTTGAACTTAACAACATCATCAATGAACTTAATATAATTGACTTCTATAGACTGCTTCATCCAACAACACCCATTTTTTTCAAGCTCACATGGAATGTCACCAAGATAGACATTTTAGACCATAAAACTCACCTAACATACTATAAGATGTTATGTTAGGGCCCACAATTTTGTACATAAAACACACCTACCTGGTTGAATGGTTGACCTCTTAGAGTTGTTATAAAACTCAACAAATTAAAAAAAAACAGAAGTCATAAAGCTTCTGCTTTTAGACTACAATTAAATTAAACTAGAAATCAATAACAGAAAGATAATGGGGAAAGTCCAAAATATGTAGAGATTAAACAACACACTTCTAAATAAAACATGGATCAAAAAAAACCCTTGAGATAAATTTAAAAATAATTTGAACTAAATGAAAATGAAATGTTACTTATCAAAATTTGTGGAATGTAACAAATCAGTGCTTAGAGGGAAATTTATAGCATTGAATAAATCCTATCTAATAAAGAGGAATATGCAGATTGACCATCACACTGTCACAAAATGGCAGCATCCACAGCGGAGGCAGGGTTTCCATAACACAAGATAGTGGCACCCGAAGTGAAGGCCAAGTTCCTGTAATGAGCCTTAATGAACAATCAGCAAGGACCTGAGGCTGCGTGATGCTGGGCCGGGGCAGAGGACCTATACAGTAGGGCTTGACAGGGGACCTCAGGCTGTGCCCCCTGCCCCAGTGCCAAGCTGGGAGACCTCAGACTGTGTCCCTCACCCCAGTTCCAGGCCAGAGGACCTCAGGCCATGCTCCCCACCCAGTAGGGTTTGAAGGGGACCTCAGGCCACACCCCTTACCCTGGTGCAGGGGGACATGAGGCTGTGCCCCTGCCCAGTGCAGGGAAGGGGGACCTAAGGCTGTGCCCCCCTGCCCAGTGGGGCTTGACAGGGGCCCTGACCCTGCACCCCCTTCCTGGTGCCGGGCTGGGAGACATGAGGCTATGCCCCCACCAGGTGATGCTTGATGGGGGATCTCAGGCCATGTCCCCAACCCAGCAGGGCTTGACAGGGGACCTCAAGGTTTACCCCCTACCTAGCAGGGCTTGATAGAGGACCTCAGGTTCACCCCCTACCTAGCAGGGCTTGATAGGGGACCTCAAGGTGTGTCTTCCACCCCGGTGCTGGGCTGTGGAACCTTAGGCCACACCGCCCATCCTGGCACCAGGCTGGAGGATCTGAGTCTGTGCCCCCTCACCCTGAAGGGCTTGACGGAAGACCTGAGGCTGTGCACGCCCCCCCCCCCCCCCCCGGTCCATGGGGCTTGACAAGGGTGGGACCATCAGGGTCTGGATCTTGCCTAATGTGGGTGGGGCCAGCTGGGTCTAGATCTCACCTAATGGGGGTGGGGCTGGCTGGGGCTGGGTCTTGCGTGATTTTGAGGCACTGCAGGTGGGTGGGGACTTGACTTTAGGTCCTGTGACACATCTCAAACTCTGACAGGAGGAAGATTTTCATATACATTTTACTAATTTTCTTTCATCTCTGACACTTCTATTATAGAGAAAGGGAAAAGAGTAATATTAAAATATTTCCTCTAATTAATCCCCTTTTAATGTGCATGAATTTTGTGCACTGTGCTACTAGTATGTTATAAAGAAGAAAGATCTAAAAGTAACAATCCAAGTTTCTACCTTAGGCAACTAACAAAAATAAGAGTAAATTAAACACAAGAAAGATGGAGGAAATAAGTAATAAAAATTAGAGCAGAAATTAATGAAATTAAAAACAGAAAATCAATAGAGAAAATCAATGAAACCAAAAGGTGGTTCTTTGAAAAGATAAAGAAAATCAATAAGCCTCTAACCAGGCTAAATAAGAAAAAACAGAAAGAGGATACAAATAACTAATATCAGAAATGAAAGGATAATAAACAAATACTATGAATAACCGTACGCTCACAAATTTGATAATCTAAATGAAATTGACCAATGCCTTGAAAGACTAAAACATACAAGAAAGACCATCTGAATAAAGCCAACATAAAAAGGTAAAGGTGATGGGATATCACTCTCATGGAAACGTTATATGGAAAAGTGAAGGAATTTTGCAGATGTAATCAGTTTGACTTTTAGTTAATCAAAAGGGAGATTATCCCAGGGAGAAACCAAGATGGTGGCATAGGTGAACACCAGAATTGCTGCTGGGCACAACTATTTCAAGACCACAATGAAAAGAAAAAAAGGACACCACCCAGACCCACAGGAAGGCTGGCTGAGTGGAATTTCTTCAACTAGAAAGAGACTGAGACTCAGAGGAGGGGCGGAAATAAAGTGCAGAGGTACGGAGGAGCGTGCAAAGGGGCTCGCGGAAAGGGCTGGCAGCATTTTGTACCGGAGGAAGGCACAAGCTCCCAAAGGCTCTGAACTCAGTTCCAGGCGAGTTTCTGGGGACTCAGAATCATACAGGGAGGAGCTGGACTGTCTGGCACCATCTGGCACTGGGAGGAACTCCAGAGCAGCTTGAGACCCTGTGCTTCTTTAGGGCAGGGCTGAGAATCAGCCACAGCTGGTTGCTCTGCCCTGTAGACTCCCCAAGACACTGTCCCACTCAAGCTGCGCACAGAGGCTTTTGCATATAAAAGTCTGGGAAGCCCCAGGCAGAAGCTAAAATAGCACCTCCTTGGAGTTCCAAGAGATTGTGTACCCAGTGGTCAGAGCAGAACCACCCAGAATACAACTCCTCAGACTCATAAGGAATGCACTCAGGGGGCAGACTTAGTGGGCACCAAAGCCCCACTGAATCAAGTCTTGCCCCATAAGGGTGTCTCCAGCACAGAAGTTCTCCCACCATAGACACAGCTGATTAAAGCCACTCTGTCAACACAGGGAAGCAGCCAAAATGTGAGAGACAAAGAAACAGGTCACAAATGACAGAAAGAGGAAAGCAAATGACTGGATATAGAATTCAAAGCCATGGTTATAAGGCTTTTCAAGAATATTCTAGAGGCTGCTGATAAATTTAGTGAGATCCTCGAAGATATGAAAAAGGATCAACTAGCAATTAAGCATACACTGACTGAAATAAAGAATAATATACAGAGATCCAACAGCAGACGAGAGGATCGCAAGAATCAAGTCAAAGATATGAAATATGAAGAAGCAAAACCCACCCAGTTGGAAAAGCAAAAAGAAAAAAGAATCCAAAAATATGAAGTTAGGGTAAGGAGTCTCTGGGACAACTTCAAGCATACCAACATCAGAATTATAGGGGTGCCAGAAGAGAGAGAGCAAGATATAGAAAACCTATTTGAAGAAATAATGACAGAAAACTTCCTCTACCTGGTGAAAGAAATGGACTTGCAAGTCCAGGAAGCGCAGAGAATCCCAAACAAAAGGAATCCAAGGAGGACCACACCAAGACACATCATAATTAAAATGCCAAGAGCAAAAGATGAGAGAATCTTAAAAGCAGCAAGAGAAAAGCAGTCAGTTATCTACAAGGGGGCACCCATATGACTGTCAGCTGATTTCTCAACAGAAACTTTGCAGGCCAGAAGGGAGTGGCAATAAATATTCAAAACAATGAATAGCAAGAACCTACAACCAAGATTACTTTACCCAACAAAGCTATCATTCAGAATTGAAGATCAGATAAAGTGCTTCACAGACAACAAAAAGCTAAAAGAGTTCATCACCACCCAACCAATATTATATGAAATGCTGAAGGGTATTCTCTAAGAAGAGGAAGAAGAAGAAAAAGTAAAGATAATAATCATGAACAACAAATACATATCTATTAACAAGTGAACCTAAAAATCAAGTGAATAAAAAAAGTCTGATGAACAGAATAAACTGGTGAATAAAATAGAATCAGGGGCATAGAAAGGGAGTGGAATGACAATTTACAGTGGGAAAGGAGTGTTGGGGGTGTGGGAAGAGACTGGACAAAAATCATACAGCTATGGATGAGGACAGTGGCGGGGGGGATAAGGGCAGTGGATGGGGTGGGAACTGGGAGGAGGGGAGCTATGGGGGAGAAAAAGAGAAACAACTGTAATAATATGAACAATAAAGATTTTTAAAAATCAATAAAATATAGTAAAAAGGGGGGGGGGATTATCCCAGGTGGGCCTGACCTAATCAAGTGAACTCTTTATAAGAGATCTTGGGTTTCCCTCAAGATCAGAGACCCCATTTTTCCTGCTCATCTTGAAGAAACAAGTTCTATATTCACAAGAAAATTAATTCTGCCAACAGCTATGTGAGTTTAGCAGCGGACCCTGAGCCTCGATAAGAATTCAGGGCCTGGCCAAGACCTTGACTGAATCCTTGTGAGGCCCTGAGCAAAGGACCAGCTAAAGCATATCTAGACTCCTGACTTATGGAAACCATGAAAGAGTAAATATGTTGTTTTAAGCTGCTAAGTCTGGGTAATTTCTTATACAGCAATAAATAACCAATACAGTGAAGGAGCAAAGATTCCCAACCTAACAATCCGACTCCAGGACATGTACTTCAAATGTTGGGTCTCAGGTTCTTTCTGACCCCAAATGAGAGGGTTGTTTTTCACCCCCAGACCAAACAGTTTTCTAATTCTCCAACACCAACTAGAAGTCCTAAAATTGAATTCCTTTCTTAACTACCTGGAATTAGACTCCATAGGTTTAAGGGCTTGGTCCTGCAAGACTGCTGTCACTTTAGTAGCAAGCATCAAGTCATCTGTACTTCTGACCAACCATACATAAGTTGGGGGTTCCCACAATCCCCTCCTCAAGTTCAGTAATTTGCTAGAATGGCTTACAGGACTCAGGAAGCCACTTTGCTTACGCATATCCTTGTGATAAAGGATACAAATTAACAGCCCAAGACGGATACTGGGAGCGTGTGGTCCAGAGGGTCCTGAACATACAACTCTGGACCCAGTGGAGTTGGGGTATGCCTCTTAGCACATGGATGTGTTCACAAACTTAGAAGCTTCCCAAATCCCATTGTTTAGGGTTCTTATGTAGGTTTCCCTACATAGTCATGATTGATTAAATCATCAGCCATTAGAGATGAGCTCAACCTCTAACCTGTCTCTCCTCCCTAGGGCTTGGGGTCTGGGGCTGAAAATGTCAGGCTTCTCATCAAGGCATGGTCTTTCTGATGACCAGCTCTCATTCTGAAGTCATCAAGGGCCCAGCCAAGCTGCATTAGAGCAAAGACACTCCTATCATCCTTGCAACTCAGGAAATTCTAGGAGTTCTATGCCAGGCACTGGGAACAATGACCAAATATATATTTTCCATCATACCACACTGATCTTTATACCTTTCAGATGAGGACTGGGACTCACACCAGTGGCTAAGTGATCAACAGAAGGCTACATAGCCAGTAACTAGGGGATTGAGTTAGGACCAATGCCCCAGAAATATCACTTTAGGACTTTTGACTTTTAGCTCTATCCCTGGCCCAGGCTGCAACCCTTAACATACATAAAGGCAGGAAAAATAAAACCTTTAAAAGAGCATTTTTAACATATAAGAGGCAAGAAAACATTGGTTAAAGGTTAGTAATTTTCACATAAACAATATTTATTTTGATTCTCTGAAGTAAGTAAAAGAAGATATGGAAAATGAAGCTCAGAGAGACCAAATAACTTCTCCAAGGTTACACATCAGGAGGAGGCCCTGGGATTTAATCCTGGGCCTGACACCCTCTTTCTCCCCAACACCAAAGAACAAAAGGAGAATATATCAACCATCTTCCAGTTTCCAGTGGATTGGCAGAAATCTTTTGTGAAGGAATATAAACAGGAAATTTCCATCTCCACAGAAAGTAGAAGTAAAGAAAATGAATGATAATTAAAGCATAAAGGATTTAACTTAATCCAAAGGAAGAGTTTTTCAGGGGTAAACACTAATGAGATTTTGTTTTTGTTTTTTTAATCAATGGCTTTAAAATTCTGCTTCCGATTTCTGTTTATGTAGCATCATATGAAAACAACAAGGAAAAAGGTTGGGGATAATTTTGCAAGCTAATCAAAAATGCTGGCAAGCCCAAAGTTTTTCAAATCTCAGTTTAAGACTAAATTGAGTAAATGATTATAAAGATCAGTCATGGCTTTCTGAGAAACTATAGAAAATGTTAAAACATTAAATTTTTACATACCAATTTCCAAGTTTGGAATAAATACTAGCTTTTCTCATGAAATCAGTGCTATTATTTTTTCAAAATATCAGCAAAGAAAGCAGATGGATTAAGGCACAGATTCCTGCACTTACTCAGTGCATTTCCTTTATAGAGAACAACCTCTACTGTCCCTCACCCCCCAACCCACCGCATGGCTGCAAAACTCCCCTCCCCCCATGGCCTTTGCTTTTGTCCTTGCTCTTTCCCTTTGCCACTGCAGGCCTATTGCTACCCCAAGCCATTGATGTGTCAGGGTGGTCTTAGGACAGAAGTTTTTGGTGATTTCATATATCATGTGGTGGAGCAAGGCATTAAGAATATTTAAGAGGCAATTCCAGATTCTACATATTTCTGTATCCCTCCCTGCCCTATTTATTCCTCCAGATCTGGATCAGTACCCCCCCCCCATCCCATTTTTTCTTTCCACCCCACTTCTTACAATCAGGACTCCTACTCTAAGTCTTTGGACAAAATGCCCAAGAAAATGGTGGTTTCTTCTGATGTGGGAGAATCAGATGCTTAACTCTTGGTGTATTCCAGAAACCAGCCCTTCTATCTGTAGAGCCCTTACGAGCATCTAACTGAGAAGAAAGAGAAAGGTAGGGAAGTAAAGCCAGCATTTTCTTTATTGAAAAAGGTGGGACCATGAATACTAAGTCGGGAATAAAAGGAATAAGAGGGGCTGAGCAAGGAATGCTCAAGAACAATGATAAAATTTGATAATATGTAGCAAAATCTTTAAAATTACTGTATTTGATTCAGGCATCCTATTTCTGGGAATTAAACAAGGGGAAGATAAAAAGGTCTAAATAAAGTGGTATGCCATTTTCATAGATTAGAAGAAGTCTCAATATAGTAAAGGTATGAAATTATGCCCATTTCACAGATGAATAAACTGATAGAGAGATTAAATAATTTGTCCAAGGCCATAAAGCTAGTAGGAGGTGAAACCATGATTCAAAACTAAGAGTTTGGACCCAGAAGCCATGCTCTTATGCTCTTCTCTCTTTCTCTCTCTCTCTCTCTCTCTCTCTCTCTCTCTCTCTCTCTCTCTCTCTCCCTTTCCCTCCCTCCCTCCCTGTCCCGTGAGCTCCCACAGTCCCCTAGCCACTATCCGTGCAGCACTTTCTTTTTTGCATGTGTCTGTTTCTTCCACTAGAAGATCATGAACCATATCTTATCTGCCTTGGGATCTCCAAATGTCTGGCACACAGGAAATACTCAAAATATGTTTATTGAACCCAAAACCTATTTTTTAAACAATAGAATTGTTTCTTGGTAAGTGGCCTAATTATTAAGATTTATACTTCTACCATCACAGAATTCTGTAAATTAGACACAGACATAGCCCAAAATACACATATTTAATAATGACTCTTAAGAAAAATAATTTTCTTAGCTTTGGGTTGTTAAATAATTTAAATAGCAAGTCCAGAATTAATTTTTTAATATGACTTTCTGAATAGAAAATTCATAGACATTTCTGACCATGATATTATTTGATAGCAAAAATCCAGTAAGTTCTTATGTTTTTTACACTGGGGGGAGTAATAAGTATTAAATGCTGATACTACCATTAAAACTATAAAATTATAAAAAGGACAACAAATAAAGCCTTTTTTAAAAAAGGAGGAAACTTAGAATTTTTATGCCCTTTTTATTTACAATAAAAATACTAAGTTCATGGAAATTTATGGGACCTGTGAAGTGGTTAAACAACCACCAAAAATTAGCTTAAGAAACTGCAGGTGTAAAATACTGGAAACCCAGGCAAAACTGTGGACACCTAAATTCACCTCTGGTTTATGTATAGACTTGCTGTGTTTCAAGGTCTTTACAATGTTATATATCGGCAGACCCCTCAACCCTGACCACTTGAGTCATAATAAATCCAAAGTACCTCTTTTCCTTGACCTCTTAGCATTCCCAGGATTTTACAAAACTCATGATCATAAATGTTTATGGAGAAAACTAGAGGCCCAATGCAAGAAATTTGTGTAAGGGGCTCAGCCCTTGCAACCTTGGTTGGCCCTCACAACCCTGGCTTCACCCAGAAGGTCGTCCGGAAGGTTGTTCAGCTGTTCAGTCTAATTAACATATTAGCTCTTTATTATATAAGATGACCTCCTGCTGAAGAGGTTCAATTTTAGTATTCAACCAAGACAGAAAAGACAAGATTAGTTACTGGTAACCAGTTTTTTTGTTTGTTTTGTTTTATTTTTAATATATTTTTATTGATTTCAGAGAAAAAAGGAGAGGGAGAGAGAAACATCAATGATGAGAGATAATTATTCATTGGCTGCCTCCTGTATGCCCCCTACTAGGGGTTGAGTCTGAAACCCAGGCATGTGCCCTTGACCAGGATTGGACCTGGAACCCTTCAGTCCACAGGCTGATGCTCTATCCACTGAGCCAAAGTGGCTAGGGCATCAGTTTGTTTTACTCACCACTGTTTTACTCAAGGTGCTACATAGAAGCAGATCCAATAAGATAGGAAAGAAAGAGAGAGATTTATTTTAAGAATTTGGCTCATATGATTGTGAGGCTGGCAATTTTGAAATATACAGACAGGGCCAGCTGGCAGGCTGGAGATCCAAGGAAGACGTGATGCTGCAGCTCAAGTCAGAAGGTTGTTTGGAGATAGACTTCCTTCTTCCTTTGGGGACTCCAGTCTTTTTCTCTTAAGATCTTCAACTGATTGGATGAAGCTCACCCACATAATGCAGAATAATCCTCTTTACTCAAAATCTATTTAAATGTTAATAACATGTAAAAAATACCTTTGCAGCAACACCAAGACTGGTGTTTGACCCAAAATGGTTACCATAGTCTAGCAAGTTGACACATAAAATTAACTATCACAACCATCAATCTTCCTTATCTCAGTTACTAGAGGCCCGGTGCACAAAAATTTGTGCACTCAGGGGAGGGTCCCTCAGCCTGACCTGTGCCCTCTCGCAGTCTGGGACCCCTCAGGGGATTTCCACCTGCTGGCATGCCTGGCCAGCCTAGGTTAGGGGCAGAGGGCTGTTTTAGGCTGCCCACAGTCCCTTCAGGGTTCAGGTCCCTACTGGGGTGCCTGGCTGGAAGCAGGTATCTGGGATTTATTTAACTTCTATAATTGAAACTTTGTAGCCTTGGTCCCCCGCTCCAAGCCTGGGTTGTCCCTAGCAACCCAAGGTCTCAGCCTGGCAGGTATCTGGGGTTTGTTTATCTTCTATAATTGAAGCTTTGTAGCCTTGAGTAGAGCTCAGGGCCCACAGGGCCCTGGCTTCTTCCATTGCCCGGGGCAACTCCAGCTCTGTGGCTGCTGCCATCATAGTTGAGTTAAATTGCATATCTGCTCTTGATTGGTTGGTGGGCGTGGCTTTGTGGTGTGGCTTGTGGATGAGGGTCAATTTGCATATCACTCTTTTATTAGCTTAGATTTTTCTATAATTTGTTTCTCACTTAAGCAAATCAAGCTAGTTCTTCTACAAACTGGTGCAAGATTTCTGTGTACTAAAATCTACATCAAATATCTGTTGGCCTGTGTTTTCCTTGACCTACTTATTACTCAACTGTAGTTGATAGAGTTGTTTGATATAACAGGGTGGCTTTTACCCTCTTTGGCTGCATATTTTCTGTTCACTAATATTTCCTAGAGGCACTACAGAACTAGGTAGTATCACATCCCACCAGCATGCAACTGTCATCAATTAAAGTATCCCAGTTGCTTTGATACAGATAAGTCATTGCAATCCTCTTGTTTATAAATCTGTCTTGAATTAAACATTCATGGCATCTATACAGTGAACAAAAATACACAAAGTATTCCACCTCTAATGAAAGTTTAATCAGGATCTGATAACAGGGCTCTCAGAGAGCCCAGGGCAGCAACTGTGGTGTGATCTCCTTGCTGATCAAACGGAGGGGTAGCAGTCTTCACCTGGCCACCTGTGACAGCCACAACACCTTCCCATTGCCAGACCTCTCACCCATCTTAACTGCTTCCTTCTTCCATTTCTGTATATTATATAACTAAATGGCTGTGGCATTCCTGGACCAGGAACAAAGCTCCCAAGAGCTGGATTTGGAGGAGATAACTAGGAAAATTTCATTTCTTGACAAATGGAGGGAAATCTTTAGTTATCACAGGTAAGATGCTCTCGTTTTCTCATCTTTCTATTTCTAGAAATAGAACCAGAGGGATTTTAGGTGTTTAAGTAGTCAGCTTTTATGCTTGCTCCATGAAAAGTCTCCATTATCAATTTACATTTAAAACACTTCAGGTATAACTATTTGCAGAAAAACGTTTTCCCAGAAAGGCTGGGTTGAAGTTTGCATGTGAGGGTAGAAAAGAGTGAGTAATTTTCTTGATGTTTCTCTTTCATCTTTAGGTTGGGAACCAATAATACAACTCCTCAGGTAATTACTTTTCTCAAATCCAATGTGTTTTCTTCTAGTTGCTTCTTCAAACAACCACGTTAACAGCAAAACCCACTTATTCTATGCACATAATGTCACTAAGGCACCAGCATTTAACATGTGAAAACATACAGCTAGAAATCCTCTTTTCTTGTGCTTTCTTTTTTCATACAGATCTCTTTCTACTTTTAAGAGCTATTTTTCATCATTAAAGCACCATATGGTTATTATTTTAGAAAAAAATAATATTAGAATCTAGAGTTCCCACACTTGTGAAATGACACCTTATTCTGAGAACAGAGAGCTCAGTGTCCCTGAAGAAAAGCAGTTTTGAAAACACTTACCTTTCTTCAACTTCTGAGAAATTATTTTCCTTCACCATTTTCAAAGGAGAGAAAGATGACAGAATTCTGGTGTTAAGAAAGTATTTTAAAATCTGTTATACAATGTAAGACAAAAAATGTTTGTATTTCATGTCACCTGAAAAGGCTAGAAGGTAATAGACTTTGTATTTAGATATTAATTCAATCATTGACTAAACACAGCACAAAATATTAAGGTGATTTTCGGTAGTATATGATGTGATCAAACAATTGAATTATTAATACTTTAACCACAGCACTAAAGCATCTTGCCCCAACTAACCTGTGATCAAAAGCCTTATTTGTGCTACTCTCTTAACCATAGTCTAAATGAGAATCAGGGAGATAGTGATTGTATTTTTGTCCTGGAAGTATTAAATGGAGTTAGATGACATTTGGGGGAATAGAATGCTCAAATGATAAAACAATCTTTGAAAGAAAATGCCAAGTTATGCCTTACACCGGTGGTGGAAACCCCTGGCATAAAGGTAAAGATTTTCCATTTGATTTACAAAATGCATCTTATCCCATCAGTAGCCTGTGACTTGGATGCTATATTTCTGAGATAAGAAAGCATCTTTGCCTCTAGGAATCCAGAAAAACTAAGAAAGCAGTTTCTTTCATGCTTCAGCTACCAATAGGGCAGATTTGTTTCATAACATTAGTGTAGAAGTTAAGTGAATTGGAAGAAGAGTTGATGCTAAGATATTTAAATGCCATAAAATCAGTCAAAAAAAAATAAAAATAGATTTTTTGCCTTAAAGATGGGGCATGAATTTTTTTTAAAGAAGAAAATTTGTCCTGGCTGGTATGGCTCAATGGATAGAGCATCAGCCTGTGGAATGAAGGGCCCCAGATTCAATTCCAGTCAAGGGCACATGCTCAGGTTGCAGGCTTGATCCTCAGTAGGGGATGTGCAGGAGGCAGCTGATCAATGATTCTCTCTCATCGTGAGAGTAAAAGGAGGTAACTTGACTTCATTTATTGGCCAGTTAACAACATAATAAAAAAATACCGTGTATAGAGTTGAAAGAGTTACTTGTTATTTATAAAATGCTGTCCTCTAAAATGAGACAACCTGACATTTATAATCTTCTCTAAACATAATTTCGAGTCAAGGTCTTGATAGCATTAATTATGTTTCCATAGTTGCATTTAACCTCCTCAAGTCACATAAAACTTAAGAGAAGCCCCTTTGATGCAGACACTGGTGTTTTTCTGCCTTTCATTGTTATGTATCACAATTTTCAAACATCTTGAAAAGGGAGACAACATTTTCTGATAAAAATTATTTCAGAGAGAAAGAAAGAAAAAGAGAGAGGTCATCACAGCACTGTTTGCTTTGTTTTTTGGTGGTGGCATGTTACTCAGAATCATGAAGGCAGCCATGTGTCTGCTGCTAAGAGTGAAGATGGATCAGGAACACCTCAGCCCAAAAGACAAGGATTCTTGCCATCAAGTGGCCCTTGTTCTACTCCCAAGTCCTCTATCATCTCTTCAAAATCGAACAGCTTTCCTATCTCCCTAGTAATGGCCACGGTGAGTATAGCTTGTCAATTAAACATGAAATGAAACATAATCTTCCCCAAACAACAGGGCTGGAGAATTTTATCTGCTGTCATGTGAGAGCATTATGAAGATAAGATTACAGACAGTTGTTATTGGTAGAAGGAGGATATAATTAAAATGACTTATTTATAGTATTTTTCAAGGGCACCGCTGATGTTACAGTTTTTTCCTCCCAAATTCTGAGTCTCTCTTTATTCACTTCCTGGACCTGACAGTTCAATTTGAGGGACTAAAGTCAGATGAGTCACCATATAAGGTAGGGTAGGGTAGGCTGGCTGGGAAGTGCTGCAAACATGCAAGACAATGTCAAGGGGTGAGGCAGGACCCTGTCTGCGAGTGGGCAGGAGGAAGGGAGGTGGGGACCTGTGCCAGACCCAGTCCTGGGCAAGAGCTGATCTCAGGAAAAAGAGATTTCTGGGATTGCCAACTAATATGCAGATTTGAAAAAGAACCTGATATTTGAGGATCCAAGTAGATCTGGAAGCTTCTGGTCCTAAGAAACATTTGCTCATTTCAAAACTTGCCCAGAGTGGGGCCGAAGGGCTATGGAGACACAGCTAGGAGGCAGGACCAATAGCAACTAAGGGGACAAAACAGGTCAGGCTGGAGACAGGGCTTTGCCAAATGTCCAAAGAACCAGCTGTCATGGTCAAAGAGCCATGCTGGAAACTGGGGAAGCTCAGCCAAGGATGGAGCCAGGAAAACAGTACCGGCTAGGGTGAGAGATCCCTCCAATTGCACAGCCCTCCAATGTAGCCCCACATTCACCTCATCCCCCAACCTCACATTGTATTCTTGAGCCTTGGGCAGAGACCTCTCCTCAGACCCTAAGAGCAAGAGGAGGAAGAAGCATCCCCTTCCTGACCACAGGCTGTCCTACACCTGGGCATGGGTGCAGAAACCTCCAGGCCAAGCCTGGCCATCTGAGCACACAGGTGCCCTGTGCTTACAGCTCCCTGGTCTGGCACCATCCTCGGCCCCTGCTGAGGGGGTTATTGAGGGGGCCTGGAATCCCTTCAGGGGAGTCACAGTCTCCACCTGTGTTTGTTAAAAATCCTCACTCTGGCATATGTTTACTAATTTGACAGAGAGAGAGAGAGAGAGAGAGAGAGAGAGAGAGAGAGAGAGAAATATGAGAGAGAAACATGGACTGGTTGCCTCCCCTATGTAACCTTTTGGTGTATGGGATGATGCTCCTACCAACTGAGCCACCCAGCCAGGGCTATACCTGCTTTCTGAACACAAAAGTGAAGCTGGCTAGACCACAGTGTTTCCTACTCTGAATATGGCCTTTCCTTAAGCTCCCCAGATGAAACATCAGATTTAGGGAATCCAGGCCCCCCCGCCACCTCCCTCACCCCATTGCTCTTTATCACACATGTTCTCACAGGCCCCACTGTCACATGTGCAGTAACAAGTGTACTGGAGACCTATTTGCTCCTTCTCATCAAAAGTCTTTCCACCTCAATCCACCTTCCCTCTTCTACTCAAATGCCAGAGGTCACAGAAGATAGGTCAGCAGGGCTCTCATAAGATGTTACACTTTGCTGCAGGCCTCCCAGCTCCTGGGTGGTGCCTTCACTTGTGTCTTAGGTATCTGTCTAGTGAATCTTCCCCTTTGGGTAATGAAGACAGGTGATATGTCATCCTGAGGTGTAACCAGCCTCCATGGTTACATGGCCACACTATGCTAGAGGAACAAAATTTAGAGCAGCAAGCTGTATTTTACTGGCCAAGATAATGCTTTTAATGAACACACTCTAATAAAAATATAGTATTGGAATAAATGCTTATGGAGAATATCACTTTAATATATATATGGGAATAGGCTACTTTTTGTGTGAAAAAGATAAAAACTATGATTCTCTGCTGATATTTGCTTGTACATGCTGCAGAAATTTCAGACGAGTGCATAGCGTGGAGCCGTGGGAGCACAGGGACCAGACGCACGGGTATGAGGGAGTCTTTCTCAGTGGCCTTCTTGTACTCTGGATTTTGAACCATGTGAATGTACAATCTGTTTTTAAAAACACACATACAAAGTTTAAAAATAGAAAAAAAAGCATTCACAGATACTTCCAGAGCCTTCCAGTCTCCCTCTGTTCTGTGGAGGCAGGAGAGTCTGGGTCTGAATTCTCTCCTTTCTCCACAAACACAAACACAATGCAATTGGACACCTCCCATCACAATTCTCTCCCTTTGGAAAAGACTGGGAGACAAAGAAATCGGACCACTGTAGCCTGAAATGGATTGATGGAGTATTAAGGAAATTCCAGAAGTAGAGATGATTGATTTTTCTTAAAAAAAAAAAAAAAAGATTTGGGGTTATTCCCATTATGTGGACCAGATAATAGGGTGTCCTTTAAATAGTGGTCCCATTTATTAAACACTCCCTGGGACTTGAAGATGACACCTTGCTGCTCTGAATACGTATGTCCCAGGAAGTCGTTTGGAAGCTTGGCCAATTCTACACGTTTTGGCAGTGCAGCCGCCTGGTAAATTATCAGAGCTATTGAATCCCAATACCCCCTGAAGCATGCATTTTGTCACTATTCTGCTGTCTTCTCCCCCCTCTGTTTGAAGTAGGCATATGTGGGATTTCCTGCCATTGGCACACACTCTTTGCTGGGAATCTGCTCAGGAAGTAGGGGTAGGTAAAGGGCTCTATGTACCCTTGCTTTCCTCAGCTCACCTGTTTCTCACCTTTTTGTGATCCTATTTCCAATACTATAGCCTTTTTCCTCCCCCAATCTAACATCTTAGGTGGATGTGCTGCAGTGAACTCTGGTCAGACTGCTGGACCCATTGTATTCATGGATAAGGGGCGCACCTGCCTCTGGGCTCTTCCACCAGCCTCACGCCACTGCCTTCCTTCCCTCCAGTGGCAATTTTCCATCCTCCACAACCAGGCCCTTCTCCGGGACCCAACCTGGAACACACTCCTGTAGCCTCTTTTGTTGGCAGTCAGTATATTTGCAACTCTACCCAGCAGGATCACACTACACTAGCTGGATCGCATGTAATGCTGGGAGAGCAAATATTCTGGGGAGACTGTAATCGATGAAGCTGTAATAGAGAACAGAGGGCAGCAGGCAAAGAGATGGCTTTTGGGGAGCAGAAAGCACAGCCTGGTGGCCCCAGCATGAGGTCTGGCCAAGAGATGGGACCCAGGAGGTGTTTACTTAATTCATTAATTCACTGCTCTGGAGAGGCATCTCAGCATGGAATGGAGGGTAACATTCATGTGCCACTTCAGATGCACCCTCTAACCTGCTCCGTCCTGCTTTCTGCCTATGAGACTGACTGTAGTGCTCCCTCCTCCTCTGGCTTCCTGTCCAGTTTATCCAATAGGAACCCTGGAGGGAGACTGGAGGGAGGGAAGGGAAAGAAGTCAGGTTGTGCAGAGCTGGCTGGATCCCCCTCTGATGCAGTCCCCTCCCTCAGACTCTCCTTCTTGGTTTAGGTAACCACCCCTCCCCCCTTACCCCCGAATTAGTCATTGTGGTTTCCCCATAAGTATCCCACATCTCTGTAAATAGTTCCTGTGTTAAACTTTCCTCAAGTTAATTATCCTGACTTGAGAAAGCCACTGTTTCCTGCTGGGACCCTGACTGGTATATGTTGAAAGGATTGTATTTGGATCTTGGCACTGCCATTTACTAATTATGTAACCTTGGGCATCCCAATTAATTGCTCTGGGCCTCAAGATCTTTACATGTAAAATGAAAGAATTGAATTAGATTTTAAAAAAATTATTCAACAAATGCTTATTGTGAACTACTCAGTACCAGGCACTACTTCAGATGTGTATAAATCCATGGCAAACACAACCCCTCCAAGATCCTAGTCTGATGGGCTAAAAGGCACTAACTCTGACAATCTCTGTTCCATGATGGGCCAGTAATTTTTAAGACAAGAAAAGATTTATGGAAGGAGTTTAAAAGAGAATTATTCTACTTCATGTTGGGTGGGGGTGGAGGGGGATAGAAGAGGACTGGACTGGACCAGATTGTCCCAAGGAAACTCTAAGCTCAGTGACAAGGGACAAACAGCCAGGATAAGGAAATTAAACCTGGTGAGTGTGTGTATGTGTGTGTGTGTGTGTGTGTGTGTTAATGATCATCATCATTATCATCATCACAGCAAACAGGAAAGAGGTATCCATTACAAATCCTAGAAAACAAAGTGAAAAGAGAAAAACTATAAACTGTACTTGTCTGTATTAAATAGTAATGATCATTACGGTCATTTATTAAGACCATTTACCATTGTGTCTAGCTACCAAGCAGCAGAGCAACATATATCACTGAACATGTATCAGGTTAATCTTGTTGTAAATTATATTTGATGTAAAATAAACAATAAGGTAAAGCACCTTTGCTGTCACTCTAACCAGTGGGGGTTGGCCTGAGAGGCCTGCAGGCCTCTGTCCTAGGCCTCCCCAGGTACATCTGGATGGTGACACTCTGCAATAGAAACAGGAGATGGGATGGTTTGACTTGCAGAATTTTTCTAATTGAATTTGTATTCTAAGCCTCTTTAGTCTCAACAGTCTTAATCTCTGCATTCACACACATCTTCTCCCTCATTCCTGCCAGTCTCTGGTCTTTTTCCCTGTGTTAAGACTTTCTTCCTACTGCATAAGATGTTTCAGCGCAGACAAGCTGTTTCACAAAGGTAGTAACACCCTCCGTTTACTCAGCAGTTATGGTCCCAAAGCCATTTTTCTTACCTTTTCTCTTTCAAGGATAACCATGTTAACCAAGCAGGGGCTCTCCCCATTTTGGGATAAGCAAATAAATCTTACAGCAGCTAGGCAACCTGTTGGGTTCACATGGTCAGTAGGAACATAGCTGGTCATCCTTTCCTCTGTGCTATGTAGCCTTGATGACAGGGAACCACTTTCGGTCACTTTCAGTCCTCTGCTGGGGATGTCCTGGGCTGGTGGCTCTTTTTGGCCATGGTACACACTAAGTCTGTGTCTTCTAAGAGCCAGGCACTGTGCCCGTCTGAAGTAGGTAATAATGTACCTACTTCAAAAAATTAAATTAACATAGTGAATGTAAAGCACATAGCCCAGTGCCTGGTGAATAAAAATACTCAATAAATGCTAGAAGTCATTTGCCAGCCTAGTTGAAATGCCACCTCTTCCAAAGCCTTCCCAAGAACTTAAGTCAGAATTTCTCTCTCCTTCCTTTGTTCGTTCATGGTACTTTGCATTTGATTTGTGGAATTTCACACCTCTGTCTTGTACATAGTTGTGGGATGTTAGACTTTTCACATATCTATAGCCCATACAAGATTAGCACATGCTAAATGATGAATACACCTCTGATTATGAATGGACCCCCTTTTTTCATGTGTTTGGTTTATAAAGGCTTGTTTCCATTTTGATGATTTCAAATCTCAATGTACTATCAAGTACTCTGGAAAACTTAAAGATTCTGGGGCAAGAGAACAGAGAATGCTTGTTTAATATCATTGAAACCAATATTGTACTCAGGCCAGAAACACAGTCCTGTATATTCCTTTTAAAAAAGAGAGAGCAAGATATTTCCTTCTTTAGGTTTACTTCTTTTTATTTATTTAATTTTTAATTGATTTCAGAGACAGGAAGGGAGAGGGAGAGATAGAAACAAATAATGAGAGAGAATCATTGATCTGCTGCCTCCTGTGCATCCCCTCCTGGGGATGGAGCCCAGAAACCACACATGTGACCTGACCTAGAATTGAACTGTGACCTCCTGGTTCATAGGTTGATGCTCAACCACTGAGCCACACTGGTTGGGTTTCCTTTTTTTTGGGAGCAAGTCATGAATATAAGGATAGCAGCACAAGGACAGAGCCACAACCTGGCGTGTACTGTGTGGGGTAAAAGGAGAGATGGCTAGCAATGAAAGGGGTTACAAGGACCCTTTCATCAAATAGGGATGATATAGGTTTAGGGTTGGCATACCGAGTTTTGAGGATAAAATGTCCTCAGTGAACCTGACATGAATCTTTTGCACAGAACTTTACAATTAAAATAGAGAAGTGTAGCTCTAAATGTAGAAAGGGGACAGGCCACCTCCATGGTTCACTGCCTTACTTAAGATTGATGAGGAACGTCTCAGAATTATATTCCTTTGAACTCACCGTTTGTATCCCCTCCTTTCAGAAGCTGCGGCAGAGCCTCTTTGGAAATATGGTCTATGTCTTCAGCTCTGATTGGAAAAAGGCCTGTTTCAGGTTCCATGATCCTTTTTCTGACCTGGCTTTTGCTTTAGAAGTGGGAAAGGTAATAGCAGGTGACACTTTTTAAAAACCCCAATTCTATATTCCTTATCTATGTTTCCTTTCACTCTCATTCATGTAACACATGTTTTCATTATAATAACTTATAGAAACATATCAATAATTTAAAAATTGACCTTAAATGATAGCAGACTGTTTAAAATTATAACTTACTGTCTGGATTGTAACAAAGACTCAGACTTCTTTTTCTTCTCTCTCCCTCCTTGTAACTTCCAATTTTCCTGGCTTTTTACCCAAGTCCTAAGCATCCCTGAGGATTTAGAGGCAGGAGATCTAGCAACTTCTCTCTGGCTTATTCAAAACCTCAATAATTCATGTCATTGATCACCAGTCACACAGAATTTCAAGAGCAAAACATCTATTTCCTTATCTCCTACAAATGTGCAAGTTGGTATGAAGCAGGAGCACCATGGAGGCAGGGTAGAAGAGGGCATATATCCCCAAGTGCTAGTGCTCCATAAAGAAGTTGATCACTGCAGATTCCAGCTTGGCAGCAGCCTGTGGAGAAGGGGCTGTCAGTGTAGTACAGTGTTCCTTGCTCAGGCTAGGGGATGCTGTACACCAGGAGGGAAGGGCTACACAGAATAACAGAGCATGACATCCATTTGCATGAGTTCTTCCTTGGAACATCAGCTCTGAAAGGTGTGAAGCCCTGCACCCAGCCTTACCATTCATCTTCCCCTTTGCAGGGAGGTGCCCAAAGCATTCAGATGGCCGTACAAGGATTGATCATCAAGTACTTGCTGTTTACAAGGGAGGGGAAAGATTGTAACTTCCACAGGTAAGAGGAAGTACTTGGGAGAGTTACTCATTTCCTGAAGAGCTTTATATGCTAAATAATCACAGCAGAAAATCCCTGGGACCCCTCAGAAAGGGGACTTGCTCACAGACAAAAATGGGGCTGGTTCTTCCCTCGGAGCTGGATTCCATGATGGGGACGACTGTCCTGAAGTTACTCTCAAAGCACAGCTGCAGAACATTGCTGACAGTTTTATGCTTTGCTGCAGATCACCCTGTCAGGTAACATAAAGCACCAGGTCTTGGGTGGGCTTCCTTAATATATTTGACAGGAAGTTTCAACCTAGCAATTCCAGTGAGGAACAAAATGGCAATGAAAACCCTTGATAAATGAAGGACTAATCTTCCTCTCTAATCAGGCTACCAAAGTACAGTGTTTGGTAGTAGCCATTAATTCAAATTACTTTATTCTTAGAAGTTAACAAACCCTATTGTTTGCAAAACTCTATGCTTGCTATTAGAGAAAATATAAATAAATAAAAGTTACCTATTTGCCTTCAAGCAAAATAAGTTATCACCAAAATTGGAACTAAATGTACAATATATTCTAAGGTGGTGAATTGCCAGGTTCCTTAGAAGCAGAGCCAGAGCTGGAACTCCTTATATGATGTGTTAATAAAGGGAATTCCCTCAGTTGAACCTGGGAGAGAGAGTGGGAAGCAAGATGAGGAAGGAGGGGCTGAGAAGGAATAGGATTCTGAATGGTGACTCTAAATGACACACTAGATCAGATGGGATTAATTGACATTTACAGAATATTTCACCCCAAAACTACAGAATATACATTTGTTTCAAGTGTACATGGGTCTAAGGATAGACCACATGTTAGGACACAAAACAAGTCTCTACAAGTTTAAGAAGATTGAAATCATATCAAGCATCTTCTCAGATCATAATGGCATGAAATTGGAAATAAACTACACTAAAAACACCCAAAAACATTCAAACATTTGGAGGTGAAATAGAATGTTATTAAACAATGAATGGGTGACCAATGAGATCAAGAAAGACATAAAAAACTTCCTGGAAACAAATTAAAATGAACATGCAACTACCCAAAATATCTGGAACACAGCAAAAGCAGTCCTCAGAGGGAAGTTCATAGTACTACAGGCTTACTTTAAAAAACAAGAAAAATTTACAATAAACTTTTTAACCCTACAATTTAAAGAATTAGAGAGATAACAAGAAAAAAAACCCAGAGTGAATATAAAGGAGGAAATAATAAAGATCAGAGCAGAAATAAATGACATAAAGACTGAAAAAACAATACAAAAAAATCAATGAAACCAAGAGCTGGCTCTTTGAAAAGAAAAATGAGATTGATGAACCTTTAGACACATTCATCAAAAAACAAAGAGAGAGGGCCCAAATAAATAAAATCAGAAACAAAAGCAGTGAAGTAACAACTGACATCACAAAAATGCAAAGGATTATAAGGAAACTAGAGGCTCAGTGCATGAAATTCGTGCACAGAGGGGATTTCCCCAGCCCTATCTGCACCCTCTCCAATCTGAGACCCCTCAGAGGACGTCCGACTCACAATCCGGGATGACTGGTTCCTAAGCACTCGCTTGCCTGCCTGCCTGCCTGATAACCCCTAACTGCCCTCCCCTGCCAACCTGATTGCCCCTAACTTCCTCTGCATTGGCCCTCACCACAATAACTTTGTCCAGAAGGAAGTTGGACGTCTGGAAGATGGCTGGTTTACCCAGTCTAAATAGCATATTACCCTTTTATTAGTATAGATAGATTATATAGGATAGGATTGCTTAAATTGGGGGAAAAACCTTTTTCAGCGGGAGGAGATGCTCTTGGCAGACAAAAACACATAATCCCTATATCGGGCCTGATAGCCAGCCATATGCACTATACTGCCAAACTGGTCATTAAAAAATTAAATCACTTTCTTACACCTTATACCAAATAGCTTTTGTTCTGAAAACCCTCCCTCAGCCCCCACCTTAGGTTCTGCCTTCACAGTTCACCAAGATTTGGTTCTGATTGGTCAGTTTCTATGCCAGTCACTGTCAAAAGCTCCACTTTCTAGGCAGTCATTGGCTTCTTGCAATTCACCCAGATTTCATTCTGATTGGTTGGTTTCTATGCCAATCAGCATCTCCGGGCCTATCTACAGGCCTGATCATAGAGGTAGGGCTGATCAGCAGCTGTCTCAGGCTACTGGCAAGCAAGCTGAACTGCTGACCTCTGGGAGAGAGAGAGAGAGGCTTGGCTGCTGGCAAGGCTGGAAGAGAGAATCAGGGTTTGATCATCCTGCTTCTCTCTCCTAGCTTTGCCAGAAGCTGCTGCTGCTGTTGATTAGCCTCACCTCTCTCTCTCTCTCTCTCTCTCTCTCTCTCTCTCTCTCTCTCTCTCTCTCTCTGAGACATCAGCAGTTCAGTCGGCTTGCCTGCTGTGCACTTAGCCTGGAATTTGGTTGTGCCTCCAGTCATTGTGGATGTTACGACCCTGATATATGTGTGTGTGTTTTATGAACAACTATATGCCAATAAGCTGGACAATGTGGATGAAATGGAAAAATTCTTAGAAAAATACAATCTTCCAAAACTGAATCAGGAAGAACCAGAAAACCCAAATAGGCCAATAACAACTGATAAAATTAAAGCAGTAAAAATAAATAAATAGGAAAGAGAAGATGGCAACTGGCCAGAAGGCAGAGAGGGAAAGAGTGTGAGAGAGCCAGGGAGCGATAGAGGAGTGTATGTGGATGTGTGTTGCATGTGTGTGGATAATTTAGGGACAGTTAGATTCTGCAGGTCTTCTAAGGACTTGCCAAACCGGGCAGTCTTAGATAGCAGAGCCCCGCTACCAGCATGGATACTCCTGGGCACAGAGACCATGCCATCTTGAGAAACAGAGCTGCTTGTGACTAGGATCCTGGCCTCAGCGCCACCCAGTGTGGTCTCAGATGCAAGACCTTGCAGCCAATGGGGTCAGAGACCTGTGACCACAGCTATAGACCCATGGACAACAAGAATCCAGACATCCTGGCAGCAGATCTCTGTGAATAACAGAGCCCATCCCTCTCCCCACAGGCTCACGGGCAGCATCAAAGTAACTGATAGACCCACCCCTTGCTTGGGCCTCAGCGCTGCTACAGGAACTTGAGCCTGGGAACTCGGGAACTCAGAGAAACTGTCTCCCCCCCCCCGCGGCACGGGGCTATGGGAATTTGAGCTTAGTAACTTGGGAAAACTGGAAACCTGTTCCCTGCGGCATGGGGCTTTGAGCCTAGGAGCTTGCGACTCTGGGTATCTGTTCCCCAAGGTGCGGGGCTGCAGACAAAAGGAGCCCAAGAATGCACCATCTCTGGGAGTCTATTCTCCACAACATGGGCTCTGGGACTCCTATTCTCCGGGCAGGAGGCAGCACTAAGCACCAGTGATTTGACTTTGTTTCTTATCACTTGCACCTGGGATCCCTGATTCCCAGTGCATTCACACTAAGAGCCAGTGACTCCAATTCTTGTTGTATGTGCACACAGGGACCCTGATTCTCAATGTGAGGCCGTGCAAAGCAACAGAGACACCAATACTGGATTAATGGGGAACTCTGATTCCTGGCACATGCTAGAGGGCTCTGATTTTCAACACACTCCAGGCGGATCTCTGTTTCAACTCTATGCAGGCCAGGTCCCTGATTCTAAGTGCGCACACAAGGCCACACTGAGTGCTGGCAACACTGACTCTGAGCGAGCCTGATTCCTACCAACCGACGACAACCAAACATCTTAGTGTCAGAGCTCTTCAGTGACACTAGGGTGGTGAGAAGCTCCCACTGCACATGGCCCAGGCCCACACAATTCCATGTTTGAAACTTCTGGAGACAGTCAGAATGGGGAGATGACACAATCCCCAGAGGAAAGAAAATGAGGAGTCTCCAAAAAAGGAAATTAATTAAATTGAAGCATGCAACATGACAGAAAAAGAATTCAGAGTAATGGTTGTACAATTTATTCACCAGATGGATGAGAAAATCAACAACCTGTGCAAGAATCAGGAAGAAATGAAAAGTGATATAGCTACAATCAAAAACACCATGGAAGGTTTCAACAGTAGACTAGAAGAAGCAGAGGACTGAATTAGTGAGTTAGAAGATAAGGTAGAGAAACAAGATCAATCTGAACAGCAACTGGAGAAAAAAATTAAAAAGCAAGAGGAGAGACTAAGGGAGCTTTGGGACAACATGAAATAAAGTAACATATGCATAATAGGGATGCAAGGACAAGAATAGCAGCAAGGATTAGCACATGAAGAATAGCACTTGAAGAAATAATGACCAAAAACTTCCCAGATATGGGGAAGAAAAAAGTTACACAAGTGTAGAGAGTTCTAAGCAAGATGAACCCCAAAAGACCCACACCAAGAGATATCATAATAATGTTGGCAAATGTACAAGACAAAGAGAGAATCTTAAAGGCTGCAAGAGAGAGACAGAGAGTTACATACATAGGATCCCCCATCAGGTTATCAAATGATTTCTCAACAGAAACACATCAAGCTGAAAGGGAATGGAAGGAGGTATACAAAGTGTTACAAAGCAAAGGACTGAATCTAAGAATACTCTATCCAGCAAGACTATCAATCAAAATTGAAGCTGACAATAAAAGGATAAAGGAGTTTATCACTACCAAGCCAGCAATGCAAGAAATGCTAAAGGGAATGCTGTAAAAGGTAAGAAAGAACACAGGCACAAAAATAGAAAGGACTTCAAACAAGTACTTTTCAATAATAACTTTAAACATAAATGGAATAAATGCTCCAATCAGAAGACATTTAGTGGCTGAATGGATAAAAAGACATGACCCATATATATGCTGTCTACAAGAGACCCACCTCAGAACAAGGGACTTACACAGACTGAAAGTGAAGGGATGGAAAAAATATCTTTCAGGCAAATGGAAAGGAAAAAAAAGCTGGGGTAGCAATACTTATATCTGACAAAATAGACCTCAAAGTGAAGGCCATAACAAGAGATAAGGAATGCCACTTTTATAATACTAAAAGGATTGATACAACAAGAAGATACAACCCTGATAAACATATATGCACCTAATGCAGGAGCACCCAAATACATAAAAAAACTCCTGGAAGATATCAAGGGAGAGATCGACAACAATACAATCATAGTAGGAGACTTAAACACACCACTGACATCACTGGATAAATCCACTGGACAAAAAATCAGCAAAGAAACAGCAATCCTAAATGACTCACTAGATCAGATGGGCTTTGACATCTTCAGAACATTTCACCCCAAAGCCACAGAATACACATTCTTCTCAAGTGCACATGGGACATTTTCAAAAATAGACCACATATTGTGTCACAAGCAAAGTCTCCCCAAATTCAAGAAGATTGAAATTACACCAAGCATCTTCTCAGATCACAATGGTATAATATTAGAAATAAACTATAGCAAAAACAATCCAAAAAACTCAAACACTTGGAAGCTGAATCTGAATAGCATGCTACTAAATAATGATTGGGTTAGCAATGAGATCAAAAAAGAAATTAAAAACATTCTGGAAACTAATGACAATAAAAGCACAATAATCCAAAATCTATGGGACACAATGAAAGCAGTCCGGAGAGGGAAGTTTATAGCTCTACAGGCCTACCACAAAAAAAAAAAAAAAGAAAAGAAAAAATTATAATAAATCATCTAACTCTACAACTCAAAGAATTATAAAGAGAGCA